>CANXYC011893958.1:0-13248 GCA_948193065.1 Aleurites moluccanus
TTTTTTTATTTTTGATTAATGTCTTTTTTATAGATTAATTTACACAAAGATATATATATATATATATATATATATATATATATATATATATATATATATATATATATATATATATATATAATTTTCGAATAAACCTCAGGGGTTATTTCAGTTTTTTGAAGTAAAAACCAATCCAAACCGAATAAACCGAATTCTTCAAAATAAAAAAATCAAACTGAACCGATTTATTAAAAATCAAATCGAATCGATCGAATTAGATTCAGTTCAATTTTCTCGATTTTTTGCTCACCCTTATACATATATACATAGCGTGATAAGGTAGCACTGTTTAGGCCAATATTTGCAGAAGTTTTTGAAATTATGGTTGTCTATGGAATGAAGCTCAATCTAGAAAAATGCGTCTTCTTCATTCAAAGGGGAAAAATTCTTGGGTTATATGGTGAGTGAAAAAGACATTGAGCCCAACCTAGATAAGGTGAAAGCTATCTTGGACATGAACCCTCCTCGCAATCTAAAGGAGGTGCCAATATAACAAAAATCTGAACTTGTGAATCAACCAATCCTAGGAGATGTTGAACTCGCTTAGTGATCTATTCAAGTAATCGAAAATCTAACAATGACCCAATCCGAGAATGACCCAAATTTCATATTGGATCAACCCGAAATGACCCAAATCTTAACGAAATCTGACTGAAAAACAACCCAACCCGAATAGTGACTCAACCCAAAGGCCACTCAAACTCAAAACAATTGAATTATGAGATAACCCAAATTGAAAATGATATGATATGAAACCATCGTTGCTTAAAAAACCCTAAAATTTGCATATAATTATAGATGAGAAAAAAATCTAAATTATAAAATTATTTACTTAATTTTCTCAAAAAATTTAATATGAATTATTGTGGTATATATATTTGCATTATCACATTATATTACCAAAATTTTCTTTACAATAACTTATATATACATATGATTGGACAAAATTAATTTAATATAATGTGGTAACAATTAAAACTCTACTCCATTATTTTTGATTATAGGAAAAAATATGATTTTTTTTTTATTATAGATAGAAATATGAATTGAAACACAATAGCTGCTAATGTGTTGGATTCTTAAATTAGATTTTTCATGGAAATTGTAATACCTATATTTTTGAAATATTTTTAAAAATCATATTCTATTTATAAATAATAATTATTTTATGAATATATAATTAAAATTATGAATATAAATGTATTTTTGAGATTTATTATATTTCAAATAAATAAATGTTTAAAAGTAAAATAGAAATATATTTTTCAAAATTAATTTTAATTAGAGTCATATTATTATGTGTTATTTAATAATTTAATTTTTATATTCATTCTTTAGTTAAATAAATTGTTTTAATTATTATTATTATTATTATTTTAAGAATTTTTAGAAATTAAATTTATATTTAAATAAATTTTATTAAATTAGAAAGATATTATTTTTCAAGTTTTAATATGTTAAAATAAAGTACATTTTATAAGGATTTTATTGACTATTTATTTATATTTTTTGAACTTAAAATAATTTTTTTATAAATTTTCAAAAAAAAAAAATCAATCAGAGACTGCCACGTGGCAACCTCGAATTGCCGATTAAAATCTGCTAGAAATGAAGAAGCATAAAAGAAGGAAAGAAGAAGAAGGGGAGAGGAGGAAGAGATGGTCGGCTATTCCAGTGGTGGTTTCGGCCAAACCAAAGGGAGGTGGTATACACTTTCAATACCACCGTGTATCCTGCCATGAGGAGAGTTCATAGGCTCCAATTTTACTCAATTCCAACTACCAGATAAAAAGTTATTACTATTCAAAATAGTTCCCATGACTATGTTAGTCAAAAAATTTAATTAGTCATAACTCTCTCATTTGAATCCCAAATTGAGTGATTCTTATTCCTATAGTTTTGTCTTGATCCCAGATTTCTTTTGATACCCAACTTACTATCCGAAGTTCGCCGGAAAAGATGATTAGAAAATGAAACCACCGAACCTATTATAGCGAATTCCGGCAAATTCTAGTAACTCCAATTTTTTTGAACTCCCCTCTTCATAAGCTTTCCAATGGCATCAATTTTGCCCCGATCGAAAACCAAAATATGGACTGAAAAAATTTAGACACGTGTAGATTTTCAATAAATTTTGAGTAAATAGGTTTAAATTTACTCTAAAATTATTTATTAATTATTTAGGGATTATTTGGAAACAAATTTATGAAAATGATTGTATATTTATATTGGTATTGGAGAATTTAAGCAGTTAAAATTTGATAACTGTATTTATTTTGAATGGATAAATTAAGGTAAGTTATGTTAGAATATTTAGAATTATTATAAAAATTATTTGGAAGGGAATTATGGAAAAATATTGAGTTTGGCATTGGTTTTAGAATTTTCGGGCAGTGAATTATAAAAAAACTGTGTTTTTATGAAATGTAAGAATTAAGATAAATTTATTATATTGATTTATAAATTTTATGAAAATTATGTGGACAATTTTTTGAAATTTAAATACTGAAAAGTTAAATTATTATGGAGTAATTTAATGAATTAGGTAATTAAATTAAGTTTATAAAAGAAATTAAATTAAGATAATTATTAAAATTTGATAAATGGATTATTGAGACAAAAATATTTTGATGATGAAATTATTTTAAATATTTTTTGGTAATTAGATATAAATATTAATTTTAATGTGGTTATTTATTGGGGATTTAGTGAATAATTATTTACGAAGTATTATTTTAATTAAGTGTCAATAAATGGATTACTCGCTACTATTATTACTTCTAAATATTTAAAATAATTATTTGAGATGAGTAAATTGATCAAAATTATTGAGTTGATAAGTTGGAGACCCAGGAGGAGTCAATTGATTTAATGGTGTTGAATGTGAATTTTTGAAATATTTATTGGAAGTGTTATTTTTTTCATTTCAGGAGGTTACGTCCTATTTTAAAGGAAATTCTGCCAAAATTTTGGCAAATTTCTGAAATTCATTATTTTATTTCTAAGTCAATATTTAAATATAATTCTAATAATTCCCGTATTTGATTTCAGTACTTCAAATATCTTCCATTGCTATCAGTCAGAAGGCGTTCTGAGGGAGTCAGTCAGTTTGATGGTCATTAAATTTGTGAGTTGATATATTTTAATTTAACTATGCATTTAAGCATGACATGTAAGTATTGAATGAATGTGAATATATATGTATATAAGCTATCACTATTGCAATAAATTTAGAATAAAGATGTATGTTTATGTCATATTATATGAGGTTGAATAATATGTATGTATGTGGTTGCGATGGAAAATAGGATGATGTGAAATTCAACTGTATTAACACATAAAATATTTACGATATAATATGATATGATATAATGATGATGTTTATTACAGTGATTGTCTGGTTAGAGAATGGTCTCACCGTGGCCCTATAGTTGGAATTTAAGAGAGCTAAGGGAGGGGGTCGGCTCCCTATTTATGATAACTGAAAATATAGATGTGGTTGAATTTCACAGACATTTTTCATCATGGATATTATGTATGTTTATGAATGAGTATATATAATATGGCACTTCATGTAAATTAATAAATAACTTGCATGTTAAATTAATTTATATCAGCTCATTGAGTTGAACGCTCACCCCTGTTCAAATATTTTTCTCTAGGTTCCGGGTTGAGTTTACAAAGATTAAGTTTTTAAGTTGAGTTTTCCTGCCTTCTATTCCTCAAGCAGTAGAATTATTTTATTTTGTTATGTAATTATTTCATATTCATTGTATTAAATTTTTTAGAGCTCTGCATTATTATATTAAGTGTTAGATTTATGGTCATAGTTCAGTTTGTTGTTGGTTAAGCAGAAATCTGAAGTTGATGATGTTATATGGATGATGATAGCCCTAAGTGATAGAAATTTGATATTTTTGCTCAGGTTCTGCATGACAGGTGGGCTCTTAGCCCTCGTTTTGTGACAGTTACAACTGTCATATTGCAGTTTTATTATTTAATGGTAAGTCAGGCTTACTACGAGTTCCATAAGCCTTATGCTTTCTCGTTCCCTAATATCGGTCACGTGCTCAATAGGGTCGGGTCATGATAGAAGTAGATTAGGCAATGGATATACAAACTATATACCAATGTGAAATCAATATTTGCATGAGTCAATAGATAGTGAATTGGTGGCCTAATTAATTATCATAATTGATGAAGTGTATAGTGGTCTATTACAATAAATTCACCTGAAACCCAAACGGGCAAACCTAATAATTGAGATGATCCAATATGATGGTGACCCAAAACTCAATAGTGATCCGAATAGTTGACGACCTGACCCGTTAACAATCTGAACTCGATCATGACCCGACCTTTTGACGATTTGACTATTTGACAACCTGACCTAATGATGACCTAAACTCAATGATGACCCGACCCATAAATTAACCATACCCGTTGATTATCCGATCCAAAAGATGACCTAGATTAATAATGACCCAACCTGATTAATGACTCGATCCGATGATGACATTACTCGGTGATGACACGAACCCAAAATTATCCTAATCTGAATTTGATCCAAATTTGAAATGACTGATTCGTAACTGACCTAACCCGCCCATTTTCCATCTATAGATTCATAGTGATTCGCAACTGATAGTTAACAAAGTAAAAGGAGATTATGAAGCCAAGGAAATGTCACGTCCTAATTTTGGAACATGACGGTCCTAGGATGTAGGAACAGCATAAGGCTACCGACACCCGTAAAACTCTTTTATAACTTGTAAACATCACCTGCTATGACATATCTATATCCATATAATCAGTCTATTTGTCATCATCTGTGATCATATTTGATTTCAACACATCTCATATATATTAAATATCAGTAACTAATAATATTACAGACTATAATACCCCAGCAAGCAGAACAGTAGACAGTGAGATAGAACAATAGACAATATATGGGTATATTGAATTATAGTAATTGATGAAGTATGAATTATAGTAATTGATGAAATATGAATTGAAGTATAAATAGGCTTAATAGATTACTGACATGTACAGAGAATGGTAGAGTGTAATACTCAAGAATTTTTGAACCTTCACCGGGTTACTTTTGAGATACTGTTCCGAAAAATGCCGATGTTAATTACACTGCCGGAAAAATAGCAGTTTAGCTAATTTAAGAATTTCTGACCTAAACCTGGGGGAATTAAGTTAGTTAATTTTATGTGAAATTATGGTGAAAATAAAGAGTTGAAAAATATTTTGGAATACTGAAAATAAGAGTAATGACAAACTTATAATTTATGGCAACTTTGGGAGTAATTATGGAAATCCACTGTCTGGGATCCATAAATGACCCATAACTATTTTTAAATGATAGAACAATTTAAAATAAGGTATTTCACTCTCCACACTTGAGGTTGAATCTAAACAGAATAGACAGAATAAATTACATAAAATTTTAGGGTCAAAATACAAATAAAAATTTTTTTTGGACCAAAGTGCAATTAAACAAAGTTGTGGGACCCACCCATTCTAGAAGAAAGGCTAGGTGGCCAGCCATGGTAGATAAAGAGAAGATTTTTTTATGGCAAATTAATTAATTGATTTATCAATTAATTAAAAAGGTGACAAATAAGCAAAATTCTAGAGAAGTCCATAATTTTTTTTATATTTATTTTGTCTTATATGTATAGAGTATATGAAAGAAAAGGAAATGGATAGCTATTCAGAAAGAGGTATCCAAACCACCATTAGAATAGGAGAGAAAAAAAAATATTATTGTTTTATTGAAATCAAACCAAGTTAAGAGAAGTGAAAAAGGAATAAAAGTGATGAAGAAAGATGGAAGAAAACTTGTATTCAAGCAATTTGATGGAGTAAAAGAGGATGAAATACAATTGTTTAATTTGAGGTATGAATCTTAAACTTAGATTTTTAATTGAATTTGAGTGTGTTATAGTTTGATTAAGTAGAAAATTAAGTTTATTGAGCAAAAAGGGTAAAAAATGGACTAGGGTTTAAAGAAGATTCTGAATCTGTGTTAAGGCAGTAGATTGTAGTTTAAATTCCAAATTTTTAATGTATGAATTTGAGGTTGGTTAAACATAAAAATTGTAGATAAAAATTTTAATTACATTTTTGTAAAAGGAATTTGTAAAATTCGAAGTCAAGAAAGGGTTATTGAGTAAAAACTGTGACTGACCTGGAATTAGGTTTTCTAAAAAATGCTACTGTTTTTTATTGCACATAATGATAGAGACAGAATTAGAAGAAGTGTTCAACATAAAAAGTATTAATTTACATCTTATCTATAATTATGTAAAATATTTTTTCAATTGGATTTGTGATTTATGAGAAATTAAGTCATGAGTATAATCTGCCCTAATTGACTGATGAACAAAACATAGGCTACTGAGTTCTATAGATATGAGGACCTTAAATTCTGAATTAGAGAAAGTATAAAATATTAAAGATATTAATTTATATGTTATCTAAATGAATGTAAAATAATTTTGTCATTGGATGAGAACAGAATTAATTATAGGCATAGAAACATAGTCTATTTGGATAGAGATTTCAGGATAGTGGTTTAAATTTGAAAATTCACTAATAATTGTACAGTAATCCAAATATTCTGAAATTTAGATATATTGTAATATTATATGTTTATTTTCAATAATAAAAATAATTACAGTAATTGAATAAGTATAGATTGAGTTATGGGATAAAACAATACAGACTGCCAGAATAGGATTGCAGGCAGAATGCGGGTTAGCAGGACTGGTTATAAGATTATGTTTAAATTGATACCATAAGTTGTGTAGTAGTGGGATTAATGTGAATTTTAGATATGTTACAGCTTAATATGTCTAGTTTAAGTAGGAATAAGAATTGAAATAATTGGATAAGTGTAGAGAGAAATATGAGTAATGGAACACAGGCTGCCAAAAAAGAATTTCGCACAGAAAAACCTTAGTAATTTGGAAATTCTTGAGAATTTCTTTAAAATAAGTGTAAGTAATGTAATTTTATGTTAAATAGTATCTAAATGGAAATTAATTGGATATGTAGAGTCAAGAATGAATAAAAGACGTGATGGGTACCATAAGAGATAAGGCAGAGAATCAGGAATAAAGGAAAAAGGAAAATGTTGAAGTCATAAGCTAAGGTGAGTAATGTATACATCATATTCATGCCTTGATTTGTTGGCCCGAAGAACATATTTCCTTCTTGATCAAAATGTCACTTTGCTATTATTGATCATTCTTTGATCATTCTCAAAGATTGAAATCATCCATATTCATTGATTATTATTGATATTGAAATGCCTATTGTTCTTGATTGATCATGTACCCAAATGTTTCCAAAAGTATGCACACCAAATATTTAGCCACATTCCATGATGTTTATTGTTAATTGCTACCTTTGTATTAAGAAAAGAAACCGATACATGATAAATGAAATGTATTGACACTGATTGATAAATAAACCCATGTGTATCGATTGAAAGCCATTGAACCGTAATGTTCCGAATGAATACTTGATATTGTTATTGATTTCCATTGGCCTATTTACATGTGGATTTGACAGAGCTATCTTTCCAATGGGGTAGTTGGTATATACCGTCGGTATTGTGCACAATGACTTTTATATAGTGTTACCCTAGCTAGGAAGGGACTTGTTCTAGCCGTGAGGTTTGGCCCGACTTACGTAAATTACAAACGAAAGCTAATGCTACATATGATATGAGTTTTATGGCCATTTATTTGTCTTATCTGCATGATATGAGTATTGGTTACCTGTTCATTGATTCCAAGCTTATATCTTATTTCTTACCATTGATGGCCATTTTTTCATCGATTATTATTTATCATTGATTTGATTGTTACCTGTTCCAAACTTCCAAATATATTTGGTGTGCAAATTAATTAACATTTATATATAAAAATGGATATATTAATAACCATTCATTGTAGTTATTGATACTTGACTACTGTTGTTATCCTTTGTTATCATATGCTTATATCACCTGTTTAATGATATATACATGCTCACTGAGTATTTTATACTCAACAAATAATGGTTTATAATTTTTACAGGGATGAGATAGAGGAAGATAATTCCAAACCAATTTCTTTACCGACTTGGGATGCCAAGTACATCGAAGTAGAATTTTATTCTCTAAAGGTCGTGAGTGTTAATTCTTAGAGTTCCATGGTACTGTATATACTTAGATGATTAAGTACTATAGTGATATATGAACAGTGAAGTAATTGACGTTTAAGTGACGTTAAAATATAATGTGATTTGCTATTAATGTTTAGTAATGAATGACTATAATGTGTAATACTTAATAATAATGATAGTGAAGTGATACGGAAAAAGTTAAAATGGCATTCACATATTTTAAAAGAGATTTAGAAGTGCTATATATGTCTGTGAAACTGTGAAGTTGAGAGTATAAGGAAGGCAAATTATTGGGAGTGCAAATTATTTTTTTATGTAGATTGTATAATTTTTGAAAGACTCGATTTTGGGTCTGGAATAACATTAAAATTACAAAGAAAATTCTGGCAAAATTTCTGTAAAATTTATAAGTAATAAATGGGATTTAAGCATTGACAAATGAGTTAAGATTCATTAAATGATTGATAACTGGATTGTTCATGAGTTTTACATGTTTCTGGTAATTTTAGGTCTACCCGTGTCTTAGGACCGTGACAGAGGTGGTATCAGAGTTAAAGGTTTAGAATATTTGTCATAGGTATCAATGAGTTGATAAGTGTACCATGGAGCATAGGATTTCTGTTTTCATTTGAAGTCCTCTATAATGTAGCTATCAGCATTATATATATATATATATATTATAGAAAGAAGTGTTTATTGAGAATTGATAAAAGTGATAGTAAATTAAAAGTGAATGAGAATTGAAAATGAATATTGAATCAGTATATGATAAACTGATATTGACTATGTTATAATCAACTTTAAATATATATTATAAGTAATAGCATAATAACAATAATGTTATTGTAAATGATTGGATGATAAAATGAGTGCAATGATGATGAGTAAGTATGATGGATGATTCCAAATAATAGAGAATATAAAGCTATTGAGGCATAGAATAGTGAAAAAGTTTAGAATATGATTGTAATGAAAGAATAGTTACCTGTTATAACGAGTAAGTATAATAAGAAGTAAATGACATAATAACAACCCCTATAATAGTATAATTAACTGATTATTGAGGTTCATACATTAAGCTTGGTAGGAAACAACAAATGAACAGTATTAACAATTGACTCATGGATAACACATCAAAGGACCAAATCAAGGAAAATGATTTATAGACATCAAATATAGATGTATAGGAACTAGAATAAATAATAACCATGTATATATAACAGATACTAGGCCATGAAACGCATATCGTTATTAATATAACATGTAAATAGCATAAGGTGGAGCAGACCC
This sequence comes from Aleurites moluccanus, assembly GCA_948193065.1. NCBI lineage: Eukaryota > Viridiplantae > Streptophyta > Magnoliopsida > Malpighiales > Euphorbiaceae > Aleurites > Aleurites moluccanus. The sequence goes on from CANXYC011893958.1 coordinate 9,517, forward strand.
TATGGCCAGGACCATAACCCTTTCTAGCTAGGGTATCATTGAAATTTCATTGTGCACAATGCTGATGGTCTTTATCCACTATCCCACAGTAAGGTAGCTCTGTCATATAAACATTAGAATATGTTAAAGATAGCAAATAAGATATCAAATAGGCAAGAGATTCAGTAAGGCTCAATTTTTGTAACTTTAGCTCATTTGAGCTGTTTAGGCAAGTAAACACATATAGGATCATTATTCTTAACAAAGGAACATTATAGTATAGGAAAAATGCCACAAAATTCATTTATGATACAAGTTCAAAATATATCAAGAAGACACATTTATACTGGTGACAAAGAAAGTTACCCATTTTAGCAAATTTGATAATAATTGGTTTCTTAAGCAAATTAAAAAAGGTCATTTTGTTGAGCACTTGGTGTGTACCACTTTAGGACTAAATAAATATAGTTTTGAGACATATTGATCAAAAGCCAAAGTTCACAATTCAAGCCCCAATGGCAACAAACACAAAGGCATTATCAAATAGGGTTTATATACATCAATAAACAACACAATCGGAACTTGAATTCAATGAAAATTCAAAAGAAACTCAAATGAAACACTTTGGACAAAAAGTTTCAGGAATTTAAATGGATTTAAATTAATCAAATAAAGGTTTAAACATGCATAATAATATACATATAACTTACTAAAACCGACAAATCGATCGTTTACGCGATAAAACGTCTATTTGCCTATAATAGGCAAAAGCAGTATTCTTCGATTTTCTTCGATTCTACAATCAATTTTACCATATATTTAGCCTTAAATGGATGCTAACTAAAATATTTAAACATTAATTAGAATTATGAAATCCTATACAGAAAATCTATTTCAAACATAAACCTAGTTTTAGGTTTTCTCCAATTTCGATCCAATCTTAAAATCTATCGATCTAATCATGTTTATAATCATTTATATAGCTTAAATGAATCAAAACAATGAAGAAAACATTATCCTCATCTGAATTCTTCAAGTGGCCAAAATTTATGTTTGGAGTTTCATTAATTTCTAGCTTGAATTTCTTGGAATTTTCGATGGAAACTAGCTTAATCGGCAGTTTAACCGAGTTTGCTATTGATTTTGCTTGAAGTTTAGATGAAATTGGTGAAGTTTTGGAAGAGGAGAGTTTCAGATGATTGGCTATGGAAGATGGAGGAAATTTTCTATTTAATGAAGAATTAAAACATATTTATATGAATTAACTTTCAGCTAATTCGATTCCCCCCTCCAACACTTCTCGTATTCGCATTTTGAAGGAACGAGGGGTAAAGGTTCGCATAGTATGGTTTCCCAAAGAGCAAAATGGCAAAGCTAATGGGCTCAGTAAGTTGGCCACTTCTAATCCTCTTTAACTCCCTCGCAAGATTTTTATAGGGGCAACTGAACAATCTAGCATAGAAGAAGCAGGATTTGTGATGAAGGTGGATGCTTTGCCTTACTGGATGGACCCAATTATCAAGTACTTGGACAAAAAATAATTACCAATAGATCAAACCGAGGCTAAAAAAGTGAAATATAGAAGTTCTCTCTTTTCTTTGCATGCAGGTACCATGTACAAGCAAGCATATTCCTTGCTATGGTTGATATGTTTAAAGCCGACAGAAGCATATTATGTGCTCAGGGAAATTCATGAAGGGTTTTGTGGAATGCATGTGGGGGGAAAACCCTCGCAGCCAAAGTCATCAGACAAGGATATTTTTGGCCTAGCATACGAGAAGATGCCATCAACTTGGTGCGAAAATGCCATGTGTTTCACAAGTTTGACAATGCAAAACACGTACCAGTTGCTGATCAAATGCCTCTATCTAGTCCTTGGCCCTTCGCCAAATGGGGGATTGACATAGTTGGCCCTTTCCCAATAGCCTCAGATTAAAGGAAGTTCTTACTTGTAGCTATGGAGTGTTTCAACAAGTGGGTTGAAGCAAAGCCACTGGCCACCATTACAACAGACAAGGTTATAGGGTTCTTTTGGAAGAACATCATCTGCAGATTTCGGGTACCTCACGAGTTAGTCAGTGATAATGGCAAATAGTTCAATAACTAGAAATCAGATCCTTCTGCAAGAGGTTGCATATCAAGCAACATTTCTCCTATGTTGCTCATCTTTAGTTGAACGGGCAGACATAAGTGAAGAATAAAACAATCCTTCAAGGTTTGAAGAAAAGATTAGATGGGTATTAAGGGAACTGGGTTGAAAAGCTAGATCATGTCTTGTGGGCTTATCATATAACTCCACGAAGATCAATAGGCAAAATCATTTTTTCCTTACCTATGGCACCAAAGCAGTCATACTTGTGGATATTGGCTTGCCTAATGAAATGGACAATTTATGCGGGGATGAGACAAATGATTAAGCCAGACGTATTGATTTGGATCTGGTTGAAGAACTCAGAGAAGCTGCCTGTATTAGACTTGCTAATTATAAAAATAAAGTAGCAGGTTACTTCAACAAAAAAGTGAAGAAGAGAGTTTTTGCAAAAGTGGACTTAGTCATGAGATACCTTGAAGCCACAGGCAAAAGAGAAGGAACTGGTAAGCTCGCCCTAGCGTGGGAGGGTCCTTTTTTAGTGAGAACAGTAATAGGACCAGCTACTTATGAGCTTGCCATAATAGATGGAAAAGAAATCCCTCATACTTAGAATGTACAATATCTCAAAATATACTACTAGTAATATTAATAAAAACATAAAATTCCTCCATCCATGTTCTTACTTTAAAAGTTAATAGAATAGCTTGTCAGCCTAATGTTGAACAACTATGTGTGAAGTTTGAATAAACCTTGCTATAATGAGACATTGAAAGACCTAGTATAGCTAGGCGAAAGACTGTGGAACATAAATCCTACGGGAGAAAAAACCTTGCTACGACGAGGCATTGAAAGACCTAGTACGGTTAGGCGAAGGACAACGAGGCATAACTCCTACGGGAGAAAAGACCTTACTACGGAAAGCATTGAAAGACCTAGTAAGGCTAGACGAAAGAGCGTAAGGCATAACTTCTATGAGAGAAAATACTTTTCAATAACGAGTTATTGAAAGACCTAATATGGCTAGGCAAAAGACTGTGAGGCATAACTCCTATGGGAGAAAAGACCTTGCTACAACGAGGAACTAAAAGACCTAGTTCGCTATGTAAAAGTCCGCGAGACATTATTATCCCTACGGGAAAGGATTTCGTAAGTCCTCATTTGGCGAGACATTATTATCCCTACGGGAAAAGATTTCATAAGCCCTCATTTAGGGAGGCATTATTATCAATGAGGGGAAGGATTTCGTAAGTCCTTATTTGGTAAGACATTATTATCCCTATGGGAAAGGGTTTTTTAAGTCCTCATTTGGTGAAACATATTATCTGCAGGTTCTCTATATTGGAATGGAGGGCTTATGAAGTATATAAGACCTTAAACTATGAGGCAGGATAAAATTTATACGGGAAGTGGATTTTTTATTACGAGTCCTTTACAAAGAATTGGGGGGCTCGCATGTTATTCTCTTCCCGGCGAAGTAGTGTTTATGAAAAGTTATCTTATGGACTTTTTCATATAAACAAATATATATAAAGAGCAATGGATCAAAATGTATGTATTTCATTAAGTACAAAAATGTTATACAATTATGGAGGTAAAATTACAGAAAGGGGGGATAGCTTCAACAAAATTTTCCTCCTATGTTGATGGCACTTGAGGGTTCT
>CANXYC011893961.1:0-15501 GCA_948193065.1 Aleurites moluccanus
CCCCCCCCCCCCCCCAAAAAAAAAATTTTTTTTTTTTTTTATTTTTTTTTTTTAATTGAAAATATTTTTTATTAGTTTTGGTTATTAGTAAAAAAAAATTTTTTTTTAATTTTTAAATTAATCCAATTCTTACAAATTCCCCCCCCCCCCCCCCCCCCCCCCCCCCCCCCCCCCCCCCCCCCCAAAAAAAAAAAGTTTATTGTTTTAGAATTTTAGTATTTAATTGCAAATTCTTTTTTATGAGTGTACTTTATACGTCAAAAAAAATTGTATGTACTTTTTATATATAAAAAAATTTTAAAGGGAGGAGGAAATAGGAATATTTAAATTCTTATTTTATATATTACAAATCAGATATATTGGATGATTGGAATATTAGCTTAAAATCCTCTCATTTAGGATAAACATGATAAATTATATTTGCACATGATCTCGATGGTCAAATTCAAAATGATTGCATATGGAAATATGATGGATACTAATAAGAGTTTGATATTTTTTCATGTTAGTATTTTGTATTTTTATTATTTTTTATTTTTCTTATTTAATTTTAGTAAAAAATTTATTTTTAAATGTTATTTAAAGTATTATATTAATTTTGATTTGTTTTCTATTTAAATTAGTTTTGATTCTTTTCCTTATTTATGTAAATTTAGTGATTTGTTTCCTTTTAAAATAAATTACCATATTAGACTCTTAAAGTTTTCTGAAATTTATTTTTTATATATAGTCATGTAAACTTTAGAGTAGAGATAATTTTTGATTTGATTTAAAATAATATATCTGTATGAAAATTATTTTTTCTAATTTTCAGCATTTTTTTGAATCAACAAACTTTGGTGCCTATTAATCTGATATTTATTTAAAATCAACAAACTCTTAGAAGGTTTCTGCTACGTCAGTAAGTATTAGAATTTATGCTCGTTTTTTGAAAATCATGTCATTAATGAGAGAACGTCGGACTATACCTGTAGAGGAGGTTTATTACCGTGACGCAATAACTCATATGGTTAAACATATCATGAACCATATGAAAAAACATATGATACAAGTGATGGATCAGTTAACTCAAAGGTGAATGAGTTTTTGAAAAATCAAATATTTAATCTTCATGTCTCAGAATTAATGTCAATTGTCAATTAAGATTTACTTGCAGTATTTAATGATTATACTGATGAAAAAATATTATAATCTATTGTAATAGTTTTATCATCTATTGAAAATAATAATAATAATATTAAAAAATCGCAACAGATTACAATACTAATTCATACGAATAAAAAATATTATTATCAAAATCCATTATCCATTAATCTTTCTACCATATCTGATTCTCAATTTATCAAAAAAATTTTAATTAAAACTTATATTGAAAGTTATTGAATAGATTGGATAGAAATCATAAGAAAAATTAAAAATTTTCACATTTTTTATGAATATTTTACGGCCATGTGTATTCAATATAGAATTATTTTATTTAAGAATTCTTTTGATGATAATGTTGTTGCAAATTTGAAGACTAATTTTCTGTACTCTAGAGAGAATGATGGAGACTAACAAAAATTTGTGTTTTTTATATTTGTATTTTATATTTGTATTTTATATTTTTGGTATTTTTTATTTTTCTTATATAATTTTCTTAGGAAGCTTATTTTTAGTTGCTATTTAAAGTATTATATTAATTTTGATTTATTTCCTATTTAAGTTAGTTTTAATTCTTTTCCTTATTTATATAAATTTAGTGATTTGTTTCCTTTTCGGAATAGATTATCATATTATACTCCTAAAATTTTCTGAAAGTTATTTCTTATATATAGTCATGTAAATCTTAGGGTAGAGATAATTTTTGATTTGAATTAAAATAACCTTACTGTGTGGAAATTATTTTTTCTAATTTTCGGTATTTTTTTGAATCAATAAATTTTGATACCTATTAGTTTAGTATTCATTTAAAATTAATAGATTTTTAGAAGATTTCTACTGCGTTAAAATATATTCTCGCAATAAGTACATTATTCATGATCGATTTTCTTTTTTCTAATATTAAAAAAAAAAATCAAAATGATTGATTGAGACATTCTCTAACTATTAAAATAAATTTAAACATTTATATCTAAGAGTAAAAATTCTATCATATTTATCTCAACATTACAATAATATATTAGAATATTAGCTAGCTAATAGCATTAATTACAAAATTTTCATTAGTAAATCTAAATATAGCATTTTTGCAGTGAGAGACTAAAAATATACTTAAAATAAGAAAAAAAAAAAAAAAAAAGACCCACAGGGATACGATAATAACTGAGCTCATTGACATATGGCTTCAGTTAGATTACAAATACTAGTATAAGTTTGAATTTAATTTCTTAGGATCCTTTCATAATAGGATAAACATTACATATTATATTTTTACAATCTCTACAATAATATATTATAACAATAATTTAAATTCTCTGAATTTTTAAGTGACGATTCATAAAAAATGTATTGTGTTAAAATTTTTATTAGATCAAATTTGATTAAACCAACGCGAACAAAAATTACTCTTATATTTTTTTATTTTTTTTTATATGTCGTTTAAGATTTTGCACACATATTAAGATATTTATTAATTAGATTCAAAATGATTTATTTAATTTTACATTATTAACTTTATTTTAAATTAAATTATTATATTTTAATTAAATATTATAAAAATAAAATAATAAAAAATAATAAATATTACTTTGAAAATTTAAAATAATAATTAAATATAAATAAATGCATTTCTAAAAAAGGCTGAAACATAAAATAAATAATTGCCCCAGATATGATAATTAATGAGCTTACTGACATTTGGCTTAAATTGGATATCATACACTACAATAAATACCCTACACAATGCTACCATATGAACATCCTAGCTAAAGAAAACGATGAGAATGGAGTTTCCAAAAACCTATTTGCTTATAGCCATTGTTTTACTCTCTAGTTCCTTCGTAGCTAAAGCTATAACTCGACCTTTTGGTCTGAATTTTCAAATTAATGATGAAACTCCCAAGTTAAAAGGTAAAACTCCTTATTCCGACTTAAGTCTTGCACGATCTGGCCCAAGTCCGGGAGAATCTCCACCCTCTATAAAAAGGAACTCACAAAATTTTGATTTTAATGGTCAAAAACCTCCTTCTGGCCCGAGTCTACGACGATCTCCAGGTGAACCCCCTTTGGTAACCAACACAAAAACATCTCAAATTTATAGTGGTGTCCCTTCAACATCCACAGTTCATGAAAGATTGCTGAGAGAAGTTCCAACTGGTCCAAATCCACCACATACTAGCTACTTCCAACATCCACAATTCAGGCATGGGAACTGAAGAGAAAAGTTCCAACTGGTCCAGATCCTGATCACAATTCATTACAAAGATTGATGAAAAAGGTTCCAAGTGGTGAAAATCCAATAAATAATAATTTGCAAGTATGAAAATCGACGAGCAATCAATAGCTCTTTTGTTATCCGTGTTAGGAAATGCAAGAGGTTTTCAAACTTCATACGTTGTCCTGCTTTGGTTCTTTTTTCTATGAATAAATGGATAATATATTTGTTTTTGTGTCTTTAATTAAAAGGTTGCATGCACCAAACAATTAACTCAATTTATTTTACATTGCACAATATATATTGGTAATGAACTTTTATCAGCAATATAAACAAAAAAAAAAAAATCTTGATTCTAATACTAAGTTACATTAATTGCTATCTTATATTTTATATGTATATTAATATTAATTGCCACCAAGTTACTAAGTTGAGTTAATTTAAATAAGAATCATATCATATATATATCACGTAGCGGAAACCTTCTAAAAATTTATTAATTTTATATTGAATATTATATTAATAAATAATAATGTTTATTGATTAAAAAAATTAATATTTAAAATATTTTCAAAGAAAAAATTAATTTTTATTTAATAAAAAATTATCTCAATTCTAAGATTTATATGAAATATATAAAAAATTAATTGTAGAAACTTTAAGAGATAAATATAGAAATTTTTTTCTAAAAAAGAAAGAAATCGCCACATTACATAAATAAAGAAAATAAATCATAATTAAAAATACATCTTAAATGGAGCCAAAAATAAATTTCTTACAAAAAATAATTAAGAAAAATAAAATACCAAAAATATAAATATTGAAAAAATCAATATTTATTAATATGTATCATTCTTTCTTGAATAGAAAAAATTCGACCTTAATTTTAGAACAACATCATCATCAAAATAATTCCTAGAAAAAAGAATTTTATATTGAATATATACTGTCGTAAAATACTCATTAAGAATATAATTTTTTTTAATTTTTCTTATGGTTCTATCTAATATGCCCAATAACTTGTAGTATAACTTTTAATTTTTTTTTAATGAATTAAGAATCAAATGCGGTGGAAAAAATATTTATTAAATAAATTTTCATACTAATATTTTTTTTTTCTTATGAATTTGTGTTGTGATCTGTTACGATTTTCTAATATTATTATGATTCTTAATAGATGATGAAATTATCATCTCAGACAGAATAATTATTTAATACTGCAGATAACTCCCAAATGACATTTGAAATTATTTCTGAAGTATGAATATTAAATATTTAATTTTTCAAAAATCCATCCATTTGTTGGTTTAATTGATCCAGTCTCTGCATCATATGTTTCTCCATTTGTTCAATTCGTTCATACACTCCTCTATTTGAGAGTGGTATCATGTTTATAAACCTCCTCTATAGATACTATTTGGCGTCCTCGCCTTAGTGGCATGGTTTTCAAGAAACAAGCGCAGACTTTGATACCAACTGATTTAGTGAAAACTTTCTAAGAGTTTATTAATTCTAAATTAAATATCAGACTAATAGTCAACAAATATCATTAATTCAAAAGAATACCAAAATTTAGAATACTTTTAAAGAGAAAGATAGTTTTTATTCAATTAAAAATTATCTCAACACTAAGGTTTATATAATATATATAGAAAATTAATTGTAGAAACTCTTGAAAATAAATATGGTAACTTTTTTTCAAAAAAAAAATCACCATATTACATAAATAAAAGAAAAAATCATAATTAAAAATATGAATTAAACAGCGTCAAAAAAAAAAATAGCTTCATATCAAAAATATTAAAAAAAAAATATCAAAAATATAAAAATACAAATATGGAAAAAATCTAGCTCTGTATCACAAATATATTTTTTACGTGTAAGTTTTAATTTGATAATATTAAAATTATTTTTAATCTTATAAAATTGGGAGTTTGAATAAAATTTTGAATAAAATTAAGAAAAAAAATGTATATGAAAAGTTGGTTCTTTTAAAACTAACGCATTTGAATTAATATATATTTTTCATTAATTGCCTTTATAATTTTCTAAAATGATTTCAGTATTTTTTTTTATGGGATTTTAGTATTTTTTTTAATAATTACAAAATAAAAACATAAATAAAAAATCTGGGCTACCCAATTGCACATAGCAAAATGCCAAGTGCCATACCAAAACTAATTATAAATAATATACATACATTTCACTTCCCTATGTTATTTCTGTTTTGTTGCTAAGAAATTGCTAAAAAAGAAAATTTCTAAAATTTTAATTGCTAAATAATATATTTAAATTTAATATCTCATAAGTTAAAAATTATTCTAGTACCTTTAAAAGTCCTATTTAATTTAACGGTTGATAGCAATTATTAGTAATTATTGATAATTGTTAGTTGATTGTTGCAAGTATTTAATAAAATTATTATTAGTTGTTAGCTATTGATAAGTTTAATCAACATTAAAAATAAATATAAATATTTATCTTTTTACTTAAATATTATGTTTTAAAAAATAATTTAATTTTTTTATTTAAATAAATATGAGTTATTTAAAAAAATTTCAAATTAAAATTTTTATAAAACACAATTATTTAATTATCTAATAACTATTTATTATCTAACAGTTAATAAGTATTACTAAATAAATGAAATATAGAAATTCGATACGGCTGCTAAAAATATCAAAAAAATTTATCAAACATTCGTTAAATCAAAAATTCGTTAATATGGAGAACTTATTTAAATAGATGGAAGAGTAGTTAATTGAGGGTTCTGAATTATTTTCTCGTGTAGCTAAAAAAAAAGATGATTATAATAATTTTTTAATACGTCCTAATTGAATCATAGGAGAAATATGTTCGCTCTTTAATAACTCAAAAATTATTTAAAATTATTGAATCACAATTAGTTTTAATTCTAGTAGGTCTAATTGTTATATTTTACTATCTTCTTAATTTTGCCCCATTGTATTGTAAGCCTGTTATTTCATATCAGTTAGATTCTAATCTCAAAATCTAGTATCAATTAGACTACAAATTAAAATTAAAAATAAAAAACAAGTGGATGATGTGATTTTGTAGAGAGCAAAAAAGAAAATTAGAATCCAATTGAACCTAATCTTCTTAATTTTTGTCTAAATTGTATTGCAAGTCTGTTTTTTATATCAATTGGATTCTATCTAATTATTCAAAAGAAAAAAATATATATATTAACCACTTGAACATTGTTAAATCTAAATTTTTTCAGTCTGAATTTTTTATTTTATTTAATATCTTATTTATTGTTTTATATATTTATGAAAAAATATTAACTGTTAAAAAAAATTTAAAAATAAGATGGAATCATGCATAAAAAAAAAGGACAGAGAACAAGAAAAGGAAAAGAGAAAATGTCAAGTGAATGTGATTTTGTAGTCATTCTAGGTAGTATTGGTACTCAAATCTGTTTATTTATTATTATGGATGAAGACACATGTCCAACTCAACAACAAAATCAAGTTGTGTCAGTGTTTTCTCTGTCTCAATATGCATAAATGAGTACTTTATAATTTTTGTTTATCGACTTTTAAGTGTTAAATTGGTTAATTTGAAAACGCAAAAGACAAATTCCGCCAGCCAATTTCTAAGCAACATGCATAGTGTCAAATGAAAGCTTATTGGATAGATAATTAAAGCCAATAAGAAAAATTAAAAAAAAAAAAAAAGGCTAAAAATTATAAAATGAAATTTCTAATGATATTCAAATAAAAAGTTAAGATTCTAACCTTTAAAAACAATAAGACTTGAATTGCAATTATTAGTAGGTTCAAAAAAGAAAAAGCCTCTTAAAGGAATTGGAAATTAAATCGTGTTATTCACACAGCACAAGTTCATTACAAAACGCAGTACTTGTCCTTGAAATGTTATAACTCACAATATAAGCACTAATGATTTGGAACTATAGAAGAGTATGAAGGCTTAAGAGAATTTTCACAATCTTGATGTTGCATGTTAGATGTGTGACTTAATTTTGTCAGTAAGGTGTTCATGCACTTTCTTTTGTCAGTAAGGTGTTAATGCCTTTTAATTACATAATTCACAAAAAATCAGTAAAATTATGGAAAAAAATGTTTTTTATTTGCATTTCATAAAATCAATGCAAAAGAGACATTTTTAAAACCCTTGTACCTTGTCTTCACCACAGAGATCCACAGTTGATGTATTCCTGTTTTCAGCAAAGAATTTGCAGGACGTTGGTATTAATCCCAAGATCAGCACCAATTTGATCATACTCCTTCAGAGCAGCTTCCATCTCTGCTTCAATGGTGGCATCATCTATGACATCAATTGTGTTCATGCGCAGATCATCGGCATAATGTGCCTCCCTATCCAGATCATGCTGGAAAGGTTCCATAGCTGGGTCCTGTTGATTCCCAGTGGTTTCAGAATTTCAATATGCTTAACACAGTTTTTAGTTTCTTTACCCATAAAATACTGGTAAGTTAGAAGTGCAAAATGTATATATTTTGTAAAACCGAAATCAAAAATTGGTTTCACAGAAACCAAATTTAAGAGAAAAAAAAATGACAATTACCACTAGATAGTACCTTGTATAAAGCAATAGAAACTGTCTTTTTTTATAATGTTTGTTTCATTACAAGGGCCGAAATCAATTTACCTGACATAATTCAGCATAATGTTTGTAAATCTCACTGTTTTCATTTTGATCTCCAAGAAATGGACTGCCATAGCAACCACTGGCTTCATCAATTGAGGTCATCGCGAGGTACCTTGAAATCCAAATAAAGCTTAATTCAATTAGGTAGTACAATCAACATTGGTAGTTGCCCATTTCATTCAGTTCATCCAAAACAAAATGGAAAATTAAAAAAAAAAAAAAAAAGAAAAAAAAAAGAAAAAGAAAAAGAAAAAAGGCAATAGATATGATGATTAAAACAATCACCATTCAATAAATCAAGTTCCAGATTAATTTATATTATTAATTAAAGAACAAAAGTCAAAATGCTTATCATCCAACTTGGCAAACAAATTGCAGATTGAGTAATTCATGCACATAAACTTGTATGCTTGCAATTATGTATGCAAGTACAGATTGTGGTACTGGCATATGATTTTATCCAAAATCAACCAGGCAAACCAAAAATTTGACTGGCTTAAGCAAGAAAAATTTAGCATAAATAAAGGCTCTAGCCTGGATTGCAATTTGCAAACCATAAAATTGAGTTAACTGTTGGCTCATGACAAACCAACAATGGGGCAGCCCATTGCTGATCTGCTGGAGACAAGTCACAAGCAGAGGAGGGTGTCTGAAACTGAGAAGATATTATCGGAAAATACCTTTGGAAGACATCCTCTTCATTCATATCAACAACAGAAGAGAGCCAATCTAAGTCACCATAATCATCAACTCTACTATCTTTATGAGATCCTCCATTTTCAATTTCTCGTTGAGCAGACTTGGGGGCAGTACCACTATCTTCATACTTTCTTTGGCCAAAAAGCCAATTTGGGCTTTTGAGCTGTATTTCGCTGCACAAGTCAAATATATTATACAATTATAGCTGGCAGTTGGACAAGTTACCAAGTAATATTTCTTAGAAACAGTATAGCAATTATGCAAATCTAAAAATGATGGTAATAGGAGAGAAAACTATGACAAAAATCTGTCACTGTTAAGACCAGGATACTTATTTGCAAGTCCTTTTCTTAAATTCAAATAAGCTTTCCATTGATATATATGTCAATAAGAACATGATAATGTGAAAGCATTTAATTATTAAATGGCGGATTCAAAGAATGGGCTCCAAATAGAAGCCAACACCAAGCCTTGTGTATTCAAGGAAGAAAACCTGAAGTGGTAATAACCAATGTTGATATTTCATGCTCCGAGCTATGCCCAAAAGTGAAACATACCAGGTCCATTGTTTCCTATATATTCTTAAATTGTCATTGAACTTCAAGAAACTAAATATTCCCTTTTCCTTTCTAAATTTCATATCAGTTGATTTCCTCCTAGTAACACACACCTAACAAGAGGTAACATAGAAAAGAAAGCAAACCAACAAACTTTAAGGAGGATGCACACAATTATCTTTACATTTGGGACTAAAAAAAAGTAAATAAAGAAAAAAAAAAAAAAAAAAAACACATAATAAGAAGGTCGATGGATGCATGATGCCTAAGATAACTTCACTCAACACATAATCAAAACACAGAAAGAAGAAATACTTAAATATGCAAACTGTGAGGCATATTAAGATTCAAGGTTAGAGGCAAAATTACGCCGCATCAGGAGCCACACCAGAATTTCTGACACCACCACCTTGTCTTTGAACAGGCTCACAACAAAGTCTTACATTCTTTATTAAACCACATGTCCTCACAATCAATTTATCAAACGATGTCAATTTCCGGCGTGAAAAGTCTTCTCTACAAGCTGGAATAGGGGCAAGAGTCATCCCAACACCTTCAGCCTTAGGACTGGTTCTGGGAGCGCTGAAAAGAAAAAACAAAATATCAGCAAAATTAAAATTATGGATAGATGAACTAGTAAGTTCTGACCATATGTTTACTGAACTTGAGGAAGCCAAAAAAATCACAGAAATTTAAAATCTTACCCCATCTCAGGATCAGGGTCTTCTTTAATTCGAGCGACATGAAGATAATAGTCTGTATCCAACTCCCAGAGGGAAGCTTTCCCTTCTTGCGGTTGGAAATAACCCAAAAATCTGGAAAAACAGCACAACGGTGATAGTTTGAGAACATATGCATTTGAAAGAAAAAAAAAAAAAAAATTCAGGCGCTAATATATGGAATTGGAAGTCTCCTTGCTTTTAAAAAACACCTAATATTGCATTGTGAATTCAATACAGTTGCCATGCTTCAAGTAAATCATGCCATAAAATCAAGTAGAAAGAAATATTAAGGTAAGGAAATTTACAAATTTATTGCATCTTGCTTTTCACCATCAGTATAGGCATTGCTGTAGTAACGCTTAATTGACTTGAGAAATTCTCTAGATTGAGTCGTAGCTTTCCACTTTCCCTGCCTCTCTGGGAACACCTGAAACACCAGAGCAAGCATCAACATCATGAAGCTAAAACCAAACTATGAACAAACTCACAAATGAAGCAAAATTTGAAGTTACATGTGAAAGCATACAGTGTTATGAGCAGCAGAGCCACCATATTGTTGGGCAAGGGCATCCCCCGTACTCTGATACATATCCATAAGAGCTGCAGCAATGCTACTATCAGGATCCATTTTGGGAATATTTGTCAAATCCATTGCATGAAGCTGGCGCCCTAAAGCTGCTAGGCCATAAGCATACTGGGCAACATTTGTACGATCTATGCAGTCAATGCAGTTAGTGCGTAGCACTCCACTTTGAAAGTGTGGTGCACCACTGACCTTATCTTGTTTATTCTGTTGACTAGAATCATTTTTGCTGTCAGAATGTATCATAGAACTTAGATTCTCACTACCACTTCGAATCCTCGAAAGATCCCCAGAGCTGGGCCTCAGATCTCTGAGAGAAGCATCCCTGTAAATAATGCAAAACAAGACAGAAGATGAAATCCATATACACAATATAGCCTTGTTCTGAAATATATCTTCAATCAACTGCCCAAACATTTGCTTTGAACTTGAAGGGAAGAAATAAGGTAGATAGCCTTAGTGAAATTTATGATGGTGAAATTTATGACCAAGCTCATGCTATACCCAAAAGAAAACTGCATCGACTTAAGTGGAAGAAGAGGAACTGGACTAACTTTTCAAAATATAGCAATTCAGGAGAGAGATAAAAAAGCTTCTCCATGTTTATAGCAGTCAATAAATTGTTATGATGCTCATCATAGTAGCTTCCTAGTAAAATATGAACTAGATACAATCATGAGAAACATACCATGCTTAACAGCCATCATTTACAATTCATTTAGCATGAAAGTATCATTTATAAAGATATCAAAATGATAAAAGCTTCCCAAAAATCTTCTATACTTAGAGTGGAATTTGAGAACCATTACTTACTCTTAGGCCCGGCAATATTAGACACGACACGATAACACAACACAAACGAAAATAATCGTATCGTATTCGTGTTAACCTGCTAATCCGAAAACGATACGCTTAACTCGTTAATATTCATATATAATGTTGTGATAGTACATTTAATTGAATATAATTATGATTTATAAAATATTTATATATGAATATTGCTTTTAATATTTTTTATAAATTTATATCTAATTATATTTTATGTAATAATATAAATTAATAGGAATAAATTTAGTAAATTTGATAATTTTTAAATATTAAAATAAAAAATTAATTATTTTAAAATTTTAAATGTGTTATTCGTGTCGTGTCGTATTACCCATTAATTAAGTGGATCGTATTCATGTTTAAATTTTTTATATGATAAACTAATCGTGTCGTGTTGACCCTTATCGTGTCGTGTTGACCCTTATCGTGTCATGATTATACGTCAACACGACTCGAACACGACCCACTAACATGAATTGTCACCCCTACCAACCCTTCACCATATCTGTGCTTATCAGTGTTTCATAGAAATAATAATATGCTATTTACCAACAATTAAATTAGAATTGTAATTTCTTCTCCCATCAGGATGACCATTTCATCATCAAAAGATAAACAAATAAGAGCTTCAGCCTTCAGTTAAAGTGAAGCACATTAAAAATTGGAAGCCACATCGGATATTATTGAGAATGATAAGGTTGTACAAATTGTGAACAATAATTATTTAGGCATCTGTTCAGAAATCTACATCCCACAAAAAGCCTGGAACTCACTATCCAGTATATGATAAAAGTGGTAAACCCATTGCCCATGGGTGGAACCTTTCAGTAACGGGGTATATCTGACCGGTTTCAATCCCAATAGCACATTCATGTTTTCTTACACAGTTATACTTACTTTGTATTCTATTCTCTATATATGTGATAAATTTAAGTATATACATGGTAAATTTAAGGGGTTAATAACATTGTTAAAATATTTTTATATGTTTGTTGCCCCAACCATGCAGTCCACAATTTGAATCTACATGAAAGATCTGGATTGCCTTCTAATTTGGATTTTGGAGGATCCAGCACCGAGTCCTGAATTTGTATACTAATTCACCAGAGACATGCATGCCTCGTAAATTGAGAATAGAAAAGGACAAAAAAAATTCAAGTCTTGACCACAGAATGTATATAATTTTCCTTGTGACAACCTGGGACTGTCTCTAACCCAAAGACAAGTATCAAAACAGATCTTATAAAAGCTTTTAAAACTGTCACGTTACCCAATTAGTCTGCAGATAGGTCCCAAAGGAAATCTCAAACAAATATATAGCATCCAACCATTCATCTCTTTGATCTTAATTATATCAAATATCACAAAAGTGGCAGTTCTCCAAACTGACAAACTATGAAGTCAAACAACGAGACCACAACAAAGCACACAAAGTAATTTGTAACCTAGTATGGAAGAAAGAGATCATCACTGAGCCAGAGAGAAAAAAATTTAGCAGCCTATTTCTTTTCCTCGCTGTAAGCAGCCTACTTGATTCAACAATCTTAAACATTATAGTCCCTTGGCCTATAATAATTTTCTTTTCTATCCTATAATATTTTTCTTTTCTTTTTATTGTTTGAAACAGATATGCCCATGTCTCATTTGATGATTCTTTGAAGTCAACAAAGCACCAAACCTCCACATAGATTTCAATCTTTATCAAACAAGAGGTTTCACCTTACTTCACCATCTTTATTTATTAATGAAGGAGTAGATCTATCTTGCCTTGAAATTATCGGAAGCATAAAAAAAAATAAAATTATGAAACATTAACATTCAGGAGAACAGATAATACCATAGAACATAAGATACTTTAAGAAAAATGACCTCCACGCTCGTACTTTTGGCAACAAATTCTATTTCTATTCCACTATTTCCAATAACAAAATAACAAGGAATAAACAGATAATCCAGCATCAATGATCAAAAATATCTACATACAGGAGGAAAAGCATGAAGCAAGATCAAAAGTTATGTATGGATTTATAATCAAAATATCAGTGCCAATTTGTCAATGTAGTACCTTCCAGTGCTTGTTCGATTAAGTTGGTTGATTCTCCTCTTTGAAGCGCTAGGCCTACCACTATGGTAAAAACCTGTCAAATCAAGTGCTTCCCTTGCCACGGCACCCAAAACAGCCAAAACATTGGCAGACTTGCTTTGGAACAAGGAGAAAAGAGAAGTAAGCTCAACATTATAATTAGTTGAAAAAGAAAAAAAGACCAGAGAGAAAGATAGAGAAAATGAAGAGTGAACTCAATGCATTAGAAGAAATGCATCTTTTACCTCTTTGCAAACTTGTGAAAGTCCCAGTGGATAAATTTTACATGGTTTTCTTCTGAAAGAACTGTGTTTAGATACCCAACCGCATTTGCAAACTCACGCCTTAGCATCATTTCTCTAGGTCTTTTTTCAACAGTCTGAATGTTGGTAATTAAATGAACCCCATGAGAACATAAAAGTGGTGATTATTTTGGTAATGAGAATAAGAAGTGCTGAGAATATTTTATATATAAATAAGCCCATGCCAGTAAGAAAGCTGAATATAATTCAAAAGCAACTTCCAAAATGAAATCAAGAAATGGTTCTACACACACTCACATATGATATATATACACACATATTTGGATAGAGAGAGAGTGAGAGTAACAAATATATTGCAAATTATTTACGACTTAGTCTCCATTCATTTCACAGAAAGTAACTTGCAGAAATTTATTTTTGTAAAAAGCATTTATTGGAAAAATGGATTCCTTTCTAATATTTGGCTGTGCCACTGAAAATCAATAAAAAAAAAATTTCTGCCATTTTAAGTACTCTGGGAAAATATGTAATAAAAAATAAAAACAGGAGCATGTTTGCACCTATTAAGAATTTATGTTGGTACACTTGGTTTTGATCTACTACAATAGTGACAAAAAAAAACATAAGCAAAAAGAGCAAATCATGGCAGCGGTCATACACAGTATTGTCCAGTCTATCCTTATATGGTTATTATGGATCTTTTTATGTGTCTGTAGAAATTTCAAAAATAGCTTAGCGACTAGAAAAACATTTTTAGCTGACTAATTTGCTATTTACCCTAAACATTGAAAAATGCAGAAAACATCGTCAATGAATATTTCGTCCATAAAACAAAGGAAAGCCAAAAAATATAGTGTTAAGCCGTCTTATTTGTAGAAGGGGATTCACATCACCACTTACTTCAATATAACAAAGCCGAAAACAATTAATGTAATGACTTGACTGATCTAATAAATCAGTAACATAATAACTCATCATTTTCTTTTGTTTTTGTCGTTTGAGAATGAGAAAAAAAAAATCAACAAAAGGCTCATTCATGAACACGGCTTTCAATAAACATTCAAAGGAAGCTTGTGACTGAAGCCACTGAATAACAATATGGTACATAAAGTTGCATCACATGAAAGTTCTGCAAAGAATAACTAACAATTCTATCAAAATATTGAAATAAGGAACACCAATAAGCAACAGATTTAATCCATACTAGTATGGATATTTTCAAGTTCTTTACATACAATTGAAATTGCAATCCACAAAATTCCTTGGTCAATATAAAGACATGCTAGAATTACTTAATAGCAATGTGCAAAGACGACACATGGTTAATCCAATAACTAATAACATTAAGCTTTATATAGTTAGGCAGATATCAAGAATGAATTTGGAAAGAACCTTAATTAAGTTAAGCACAATTATTGGGTTGCCATATCTGTGTTCCAGGTCCTCAAAATGCAATTTGGTTGCCTGGTAGGTAGGATCGTACCTTTGCACTGATGTAGAACAAGGAAATAAGAGTTAGAAGATGTATTTTTATGAAGCTAGACATCATGTTGCACTGTAATACTCAATAGCAAACTCAAACATCTCAATAGCAAACTCAAACATCAAATCTCAATGCCCTTACAGATTATATCAGGTTTAGGACTAAATCTTGAAGCTTCTTGTGACCAGAAAAGGGGAATAGATCCACGCATCTGCACAACAGAACTCATTTTCCCCTTGCATGATCCAGCTTCTTCATCAAGGACAATTTGCTC
>CANXYC011894222.1:0-17411 GCA_948193065.1 Aleurites moluccanus
TTCAATTTAGGAAGCCAATGATTTGAGCACACTGCGAATCAACAACTTGTTAAGAAAACTTCTTACACACGAAATTACTTTATCTCAAGACAAAATTGAAGAGAAGAATAAAGGGATAGCTCTCATTGCTTCCAAGAAGGCTTCTTCAATTGATAGTGATCAAAGGGAAGATGATGAAGACATGGTCTTGCTCACCAAAATAATAAGAAATCTTATTCTTAGGAAAAATAAGAACAAGAAGCCATTTGAAAGATATGAGAAGCATGAGAAGTATAAAGGTAATCAAGTGAAATGCTTTTAGTGTGATAAATTTGATCACATAAAAGTGAATTGTCCAAAATTGAAGAATAAAAAAAGCTTCAAGAAGAAGGCATTGGTTGCCACTTGGGATGATTCAAGTGACTTCGATGAAGAGAAGGAAGTTAGCAAAGATGAAGTAGCCAATCTTTGCTTCATGAAAATTAAAGAGGATGCATCTTCAAGCGAGGTTAGTAATTTTGATTTTAACACAAATAATGATACCATACAAATTATAGATATATTGCTTTTAAAATATCATAAGTTGCAAAATAAATATGATAAATTGAAAGAAATGTCAATTGAAGTCTTAGATGCTTGTGATGCTTATAAAAATGAAATAAATGAATTAAGTGCATTTAATGTTGAATTACAAAAGGCCATTAACCTTAGATATCAAGAACGCAATAAGCTAAAAAATGAGAATTCCTTGTTGAAAAAAAGTTAGACTCTCATAGTGATTGCAGGTCCAAACTTTGTAATGACAAAGAAAAATTAGATAAAACACTTGAGTCTCAAAGATGTCCTACAGTTAAATACGGACTTGGCTATATTGGAGGAGATGCCCCATCAATATCTAAGTCTATATTTGTAAAGGCATGAAACACACATGCTTACATTGATTACATGCCTCCACCTAAAAATGTTAAGCCTAAAGTAAATATGCATAGGCATATCATGCATGACTCTCATTTTAGAAGACCAAATAATATATATTCTAGACTAAAATCAAAATATGGTTATTGGCTTAAATATCATTCCAAACCTCACCATAGGATAAAATCTCAACAAAAGTATAAAATTCATTTGAGATGTCACTATTGTGGGAAATTTGGTCATTCAAATTTCAAATGCCATATTAGAAATGTACATTTATGTTATATTGATGCTAACCCCTAAGAACCCAAAAGTATTTAGGTACCTAAAAATAGATGAATTTCATCATTTGTAGGTATGCTTGAAATCCACAAGGAAAAAAGAGTCATGGTATTTTGATAATGGATGTTCAAGGCATATGACCAATAATACAAGTCTTCTCTTTAACTTAGAAGAGAAGAAAAGAGGAAAGGTAACCTTTGGAGACAATGACAAAGATAAAATCATTGGAATTGGGCAATTAGTAAGACCGATAAACCCTCTCTTGAATATGTGTTGTTGGTTGATGGATTGAAGCATAACTTGATTAGTGTTAGTCAATTATGTGACATGGGAAATAAAATTTCTTTTACTTCTAAGAAATGCTATGTGAAGCATTTAAAAGATAAGAAAATTTTGTTTGTCAGTCATAGAATTGACAATGTTTATTTGATTGATATTAATAACATGTATAATGATAATGTTAATTGTATGGTTTTTCTATGTGATGATGCATGGTTGTGACATAGGAGACTTGGACATGTTGGTATGGATCACATTAACAATCTTAAGTCTAATGACCTTGTAATTGGTCTTCCCAGGGTCAAGTTCCACAAAGATAAAATGTGTGATACATGTCAAATAGGCAAGCAAGTCAAAAGATTTTTTAAAACCAAATGTTGTTTCTTCTACTAGACCTCTAGAGCTTTTGCATATGGATTTATTTCGCTCTTGTAGGACATCTAGTCTTGGACGTAAACAATATGCATTTATCATTGTTGATGATTACTCTAAATTTACTTGGGTATTATTTTTTACTCATAAGGATGAAAGTTTCAAGGAGTTTAAATCTTTTGTTAAAAGAATCCAAAATTAAAAAGGTTTATATATCACATCTTTGAGAAGTGATCATGGAAGAGAATTTGTTAATCATGATTTTAAAACCTTTTGTGATGAAATGGAAATTTTTCATAATTTTTCTACTCCTAGAACTCCCCAACAAAATGGAGTTGTAGAAAGAAAAAATAAAACACTTATTGATATGGCTAGAACTATGCTCAATGAGTACTCTATTCCTTAGTACTTTTGAACCAAAGCGGTCAATAGTGCTTGTTACATTTCAAATAGACTTTTCATAAGAGCATTTTTAAATAAAACTCCTTATGAGCTATGTAATGGAAGAAAACCAAGAATTTCATATCTAAAAGTATTTGGATGCAAATGTTTCATATTAAACACTAAGGACAATCTTGGAAAATTTGACTCCAAAATGGATGTAGATATTTTCTTGGGCTATTTACTTCTAACAAAGCTTATAGAGTCTTTAATAAAAGAACTTTAGTTGTTGAAGAGTCCATGCATATTACATTTGATAAAACTAGTCCTTTTGATATGCATAGATTTGATCATATTGAGAATCATGACATATTTGATCATGTGCATGATTCATTCATTGACCTAGAGCCTCTTATTGATTATCTTTAAAGAATCTTGATAACTTAGGAAATTCTTCCAAGGCCATAGAAATTCCTCCTATTGATATTGAACTTCCAAAAGATTGAAAATTCAAAAAGGAACACCCAAAAGACCTCATAATTGGTGAAACCTCAGAGAGTATGGCCACGAGATCCTCTTTCAAGGAAATAGTGAATAACCTAACCTTCATATCTAAGATTGAACCTAGGAATATTAATGAGGCCCAAGATGATGAAAGTTAGATTGAGGCCATGCAAGATGAATTGAACCAATTTGAGAGAAACAAGGTATGGACCTTGGTTCCTAGACCACAAAACCATCCCATCATAGATACAAATGAGTATATAGAAACAAACTAGATGAGGTTGTTGTGATCACTAGGAACAAGGCTAGATTGGTGGCAAAGGGATATAATCAAGAGGAAGGAATAGATTATGATGAGACCTTTGCACTGGTGGCTAAACTTGAGGCAATTAGGATGCTACTTGCATTTGCATGTCATATAAACTTTAAGTTGTATCAAATGGATATTAAAAGTGCTTTTTAAATGGTTTTATTGAGGAGGAAGTTTATGTTGAACAACCTCCCGGTTTTGAACAATTTGATTTTTCAAATCATGTTTTTAAACTTTAAAAAACTCTTTATGGTCTTAAATAAGCTCCTAGAGCTTCGTATGATAGACTTAGCACATTTTTTTTTTTATTAGCAATGGTTTTTCAAAAGGTATATTTGATACAACACTTTTCCTTAAAAAGGACGTGCATAACTTGTTGATTGTGCAAATTTATATGGATAATATAATATTTGGCACTACTAATGAGGTTTTGTGCAAGGAATTCTTTTCATGCTTGCAAAGTGAATTTGAGATGAGCATGATGAGAGAATTAAAGTACTTCCTTGAATTACAAATCAAACAATGTGAAAAAGGCATCTTCATTAACCAATCAAAGTATACAAAAGAACTTCTCAAGAGATTTGGAATGGATGGAGCAAAGGCAAGTGGAACACCAATTAGCTCCACCATCAAGCTTGATAAGGATGATCTTGGAAACCTACCGAGGAGAAGAAATATAGAGGTATGATTGGTAGCTTGCTTTATTTAACCGCTAATAGGTCAAATATTATGTTTGCATGATTTTTATGTGCATGTTTTCAATCATATCCTAAAGAGTCTCATTTGCATGCGATCAAAAGGAATTTAAAATATTTGATTGGCACACAACATCTAGGTCTTTGGTATCCAAAGAATATGCATTTTAGTTTAATTGGAAAAGTACCTTTGGTACTTATCAATTCCTAGGAAATTGTCTTATTTCTTGATTTAGTAAGAAGCAAAATTCAGTGGCTTTGTCCACCGTGAAAGCCGAAAATGTGGCAGCCGCTTGCTGTTGTGCACAAGTATTATGGATGAAAAAACAAATTTATGACTCCGGTGTGCATTTGGACAAGATTTTGATTAAGTGTGATAACACTAGTGCTATCAATTTATTAAAAAATCTCGTTCAACATTCTAGAAGCAAGCATATTAATATTAGACATCATTTTCTTAGAGACAATGTGTTAGGCAATAATGTTGCTCTTGGATTTGTTGTTTCAAATTATCAACTTGCGGATATTTTTACAAAACCTTTAAATGAGGAATGTTTAAATTTTATTAAACGTGAATTGGATATGTTGGATGGAAGTGATATTAAATATTTGATGTGAGTAATATATATTTTCTTGTCTCTGTTTCTGTTTATGGCTTGTAGAGCCCGCTACAACGATTTGTCGCACCCGCTATTTGAGTAACGACCAATACAAATGTTGTAGCGCTCGAAATCTGGGTAGCTATTATTGATTCTCTCTTCACCCAGATTAGCGCTCGTTATTTATTAGTAACGACCGCTACTTCATTAGTAGTGCCCGCTGCTAATTAGTAGCAACCGCTACTGACGAGTTTTCAATAAAAACATGTTCACACTCCAACCATTCGCATTTAGACCTAAAAACTTTTTTATCTTAAATTTTCTCAATTTCCTCTCTACAAAACTAATTTTCCTACAAAATTCATCATTTCTTTTATTTTTATGGCTCTCAAACGCATCAAAACCATTGTCGCTAAGATAAAAAGGGCAATCAATAATTCTACCTCTGATTCCCTTTCTCTGTCAGATTCTCCTCTGCCTCCTCCTCCCATTACTAGAGTTGCTCGCACTGTCAGAGGCAAAGAAAAGGTGGGTGAACCTTCTCAACAACTTGTGGCTCCTCAACAATCTCAATTTCAACCATCCGACCACGACAAAATTCTAAACTCTCTTACTCCAGAAGAAAAATATAGGTTTGTGCTTGTAACCACTACTCACAAAATTCTCTCATCTCATTATGTGACATGGAGTACTCTTGGCAAGATAAGGTTAGCATACCATGTTAGAGCCAAATTACTTGTTGTAAATTGGATAACCTTAGCCACCATAACCTACCCATGTTTTCCTCTTTTGGTTTAAGAAATTTTATCTACCTTAAAAGTCAATACAACCATTGTTTCTTCTTATGGTGTAATGATTTTTAAATTACTAGGTCAACTCTAAGTTTTGTTAAAAGACAAATTAAAATAAATTTTTGGCTTTCCTTAAAATGGGTTAGACAATTTTCATAATGATTTGGATAAAACACCTTTTGGACCCAAATCACTCGTTTACAAATCAAATTTAACCCTAGAACTGCTAAATCTACCAGTATTAGGAGTCCTATCCTTAACATCATTCATAGAATCATGTCCTATACCATTAATGCTAGAGGCACTAGTTACAGTGTTGTCTTTAAAACTAATCTATTTTTCTTATGGTGCATTGAGAATAATCGACAGCTTGAATCCAAAAGATGACTAGTTGATCAACTCGACTCGCTATCTAGGAGAAAAACTGGTGATATTGTTCTAGGACACTTGATCACCCACATTGCTGTTGAGATAACCAAAACCAACCCTAATACAAAATATCACTTTAACCTTGAAACCACCTCCTATTAGCCCTTTATGTACCAAAATGATGACCAAAAGCTTGCCAAAATGAACATTGTGGTAAAAAATCAAGATGGGGTATCTGTTTTGTGAGGATAGGTTGGGGAAGCAGGAAATAAGGAAGAAGCATAAGATAGCAGTGAGGATGACTCTGAGCCTGCACCTCCCCCAACTTCAGCCTCCTCTGTTCCTTCTATGATGGACCTCTCACAATTGGCTGCACACATCACGGGTCGCATGGATATACTTGAGTGTAATGTACTTGTTCGCATTCAAACTCTTGATGATCTCATCATAGAGAATGCCTCCACACAGACTTCCATCAAAGGAGCAATTAATTGCCTTCAACGCCAGCAGCAAGAGTTGACTGCCACTCTTCACGAGACTGGAGTTCCTCCCTCTACAACTTCAAAATCGAGTGATGCAGTCTCCAACCCCATAGTCCATCCTCCAACTGATCCACCTACTGTTTAGATTTTTTTTTTGTATTTTTTTTGTTGTTTTTGTTATATTCTTTTTTTGTATGGAACCTTTGGATGTACAACTTTTCCATTATCTATATATGATATTTTTTACTCCTTGCAATTATGTTTGAATGTCTGATTATTGGTATCTATATATGATATTCTTTTGGTCACAAGTATTCTCTTTGGCTTGTTAAATGATCATTTTAATGGGATTGCATACAGTTCATGATGATTTCACTTAAATCATGTACATTTCATACTTTAGTCAGAAAAATTACTCTCTTTGGGCACCATTTTTTTTTATTACTTTCAAACAAAGGGAGAGTAGAAGTATAAAAGTGATAAAAATGTGAATTACATCTTGTTGACACAAATTTAGGGGGAGTTTTGTACCAATTCTTTAACAAAAATTTATTTGTTCACGTTTTTAATTATTGCACTTAGAAGTTATTTGTCACTATAAAAAAGGTAGAGATTGTTAGACCTTGAATGTCTAACATGCTCATTTTGATAGGAACAAACAATTAATTATTCATCTAATGTTATTTGCTTATTTATATGCAAGGTTCTTTTTTTCAAAATGCAGTTTTTTGATGTCTAGCGCCCGCTATTAAGTAAGTAGCAGCTGCTACCTATTATTTACAGCCGCTATATTTAATCCAGTAGATCTAGTAGCCTAATTCTGAAAGTATAACCCCCGCTACTAAGGATGTAGCGCCCGTTACTATGTAATTCGCAGCCGTTACACAAGCATTCGTAGCCGCGAAATTTAAATCCAATTCAAGGGTTCAAGGAGCCAAGCCGGCGCCTACTATATGTTGAGTAGCGCCCGCTACTGATTAGGCTCAGAGGCACATAAGTAGTTTGGAAATTTGGATGAACCTTCACGTTCACTACCTGTCAAGTAGTGCTGGTTACTAAGTCTATTCATCGCCGTTACACTAAAAGTTGCAGCCGTGAAATTTTCATGCAAGACTGAGTTGTACCCTCTACTCTATTTGTAGCCACCGTTACACCTGGAAAACTGACAAAAATATAGTCATTGTAGTGATATGAATTTGTATTAAATGCACATTTAATACACCCAAACGGCTCTTTTAAGCTGAGAACTATTTATATGGGTTGGTATGAATTTAATAGTAAGCACAATAACCATTCATAGTGCATTAATTCATACCTTCAAAGCATTCAAGTGTTTTTATGATTAAATTTGAGTTTCTTATTTTAAAGAGAATTAATTATTAAAATTTCAAGATTGTTGAAGTGTAATTAATTTCTGAGAGTTGGATAAAAGTTATTGGGTAATTTATTTCTCATCTCTTGTAATTATTTTGGGTTGTATGTGAGTCTACTTGTAAAATACTTGTAAGGTTTAGTGTGAGCCAAAAATACTTTGAGATTTGATTTTAAATCTGTAAAAGGATCAAAGTTAGTGAAATACATAAGTGTGATCCGTTGGGCGTTTCGCAAGTGTACAAATAGTTCTTGCAAGTTATAGTGCGTGAGTGAGTGTCATGTCCCTAAAAAGACGCGGTCAAGTACCAAAATTAAATATTTCTAAATTATTTAGACAAAAATTATAATTAGTTGATGAAATGAAAATTAAAGTAATATCTAGAAATTAAAAACAAAGAAATTTTGAGTTTTATAAATTTAAGCAATTTTAACAAGCCTAAAATTTAGATTTCGTTAATTGATCTTTTATGATTTTAACTCATGATTGATTGTCTTAAATACCAAATTAATGAATTAACTGCTCTAAACAATTGTAATATTCTCTCAAGCAACTACAAAATACTTACAATAATTCCATGTCTACTCTCATGATCATCTAATTAATGTAAGCTCATTAAGTTCCTTAGCAATTTCTAATCCCCAAAGTGTGTCCCAATCTCTTGACAACTCAACCCCTTAGCTTATTGATTTCATGTACTAATGGTATATTTCATCTCTCAATCCATCATACACCATCTAAGATATTGTTCAATAATGGCCAATTACTAAACAGTTATAATTCTAAATCAATAAATTAACAATTTCATTTTAAGCTCAAGACAATCAATCAATCAATATTAGAATCATAAAATCAACAATTAACTACATCTAAATTCTAGTATAAAGAGATTAGCTACTCATAATTGACATAACATTCATAAATTTTTTTTTGAAAAGGAAACAGAATTCAACATGCTACAATTCCAATTTGATTTAGAAATGAACTCTTGATAATTCAAACTTAATCCAATTTGATTGCTCTTTAAATTCAGAAAGCTCATTTTCTTCAAGCTTTTTCTCCTTTAGAATTCTAGAAAAAATCTCTCCAAAAACTCCCCTAAAAAAAAACTCTCCGAAAAAGTAAAAAATATCCAGTTTTTATATCGAAAAATTAGCTAAACACCAAATACCGGATGGTTAACCCAGAAATCGGGTCATGGCTAACCAAAAGTCGGTACTCGATTTTTGGTTCTAAGTCTAGGGCCACTTCTTTTCCTCCGAAAATTGGGTGGTTGGTTCAAAAATCGGGTTTGTGCTGCTGAATCTTTCAAACTTCTTTCAAATTTTGAACAAAAATCAATCAGATCTCAAATCTTCTTTAAATCTAAAAACAAATCAAAAATTGAATTAAATTTAAATCAAAAATCAATAAAATCTTAACTAAACCAAATTAAATTGAATTAAAAATATTCTGAAATTATATTTAAAATAATGCCTAACATGATCTTGAAGAGTGTACGTAGGCTTGTTTTGGCCGAACTACTATAAATTTCATATAAATTTTCTTTCCTTCTTCTCCTTATTAATTTTAAGTTGTCATTAATTTTTAAAAACAACCAATTTATCCTCCTCTTGATTGCCAAGAGACTTTCATGGAGAATGGGAGGTGTAGGTTAATTAGTTAAAAAAAAAAAAAAAAGTTTATTCAGAGCTAGGATGGAGAAGATGAAGGTAATTCAGTCTTTTTAACGTTTACTAACGAAAAATTTGGGCAAAATTGGATGAAAGAGATTACTAGTATAATGAGATATTCATTAGAGGGAAGTATATTTTTGAAAGGTCAAGAGAGATTTAGTATATTGAGTTATTTTATAAAAGAGAAATAGTAATTAACCCGTTATTTATTTATGGTCTCTTGAGTTTTTAATGATTTTTGAAAAATAATAATATTAATTGTAATATTAAAATTTAAATTTTAAACTTGTCAATTATTATTATATGTTTTGATAAGTGAAATTTTACAAAAAATATCAATTATATATTATCCATTAACAAACTTTTAATATCATATTTCAATTGTTAATGAAAAAACTTTAATGGTAAGCAATATATACTTAAACCAAGGCGTCCTAAAAAAAAATTATAAACGAATTTCGTTCCAAAATATCAACCTAGAAGTATATTTCCAGGTCCCATATTTTTTTCTATGTGCGTCTAATATTTCCGTATCACATTCCAAGACCCGAGTAAACCACGAACCTGGTAACCTTGGTTATGTCATGGTCGCATTGTTGATAGGGGTTGGATTCTAGGTGGCATTGTTGTTTTTACCGTATAATGTATATTTATTTATGAGGTTCATGGTATGTCTTGGTTGTTATTGAAGAGGCGAGCTGGAGTAGTTTTGACAGCAAATATTGTCATATTAGAATTCTTATTATATTATGTAATCTTGACTAAAACCCTTTGGTGGATTAGATTAACTTAAGCATGAAACAAGGAAACATATTTCCTTGATTTAAGGGATTTGATTTTTGACAAAAAGAACTTTGTATTTGTATATATCAGTTTAATGAAACATACATGATGAACTCCTCTCAATCACGTTTTTCTTTTTAGTTCTCTGTCTATTGTTTTTCTTTGGAAACTTAAGGAGAAAAAGGGGCAGCTCAGTTGGGACACTAACACAAATTCCTTTTTAAAAAGAATATAGGGTCCATTTTGTTTTGATTATTGATTCCCAGACTCCAATTTGACTTGGGATGATCATGAAGTTTCACTGAAGTTTCTTTGTAGCTTACATACTTTTGAAAATTATTAGTTTGAGACTTCCTACAAAGTCCTTGCAGAAACATACCATCTTGTTGCTTCTATTGGTTGCTTTCACTTCCTTCCGGCTTTTCTGGTTATTCAGCTTATTTGCAAAGGAAAAAACATGACTGAGACAATGGTGGGTGGAGCATTTCTATCTGCTTCTCTTCAAGTGCTGTTTGATCGAATTCCTTGCCGTGAAATCGTTGACTATTTCCGAGGAAAGAAGATCAACAATGAACTACTCCAAAAGTTGAAGCTCACTTTGTTGAGAGTTAATGCTGTTCTCAATGATGCAGAGGAAAAGCAAATCACAGATCCAGCTGTGAAACAGTGGCTTGACGAACTTAAAGATGCCGTCTATGATGCAGAGGACCTCTTGGATGAGATTGCTACAGAGGCCTTGCAACAGAAGTTAGAAGCTGAATCTCAGAGTAGCATAACACAGGTACGCAGAGGTGGAGGGAGAGCTAGCCCCAAAATAACTCTTTACATTTCCCACCTTCTACCCTCTTGAACGTTTGTGGTAGTCTATTAAAATTCATATATTTCTTTAAAAAGTTTAATCTTTTACTTGTTGGTAGAATTATCTTCTCTCAGTATTAGATTTTGTTAATCATCAATTGCAGCATTATTTTTATGTTTGTTTTATTTACTTTGTGTATTTTACATGATCAAAACATCTATGATACTGTGTAAATTGCATTAATATATTATATAATTTGTTTTAAAAGTGGAATTCTTTTTCCAAATTCTTTTGCCTGTGGAATTGATTTTTTATAATTTTGTTAATATAATTTCAAAGAACAAATGAACAGTAAAACTTTGTCCAGTTGTATACGTTCTTATGATAAAACTAGTGGCTATTTCAGTCCCCTCTTAATCATATTTCTGTCTCTGTCACTGCAGGTATGGTTACCCACTTTCCTCAGTCCATTTGAAAAGGGGTTGTCACCAAAGATGGAGGAGGTACTTGATAGATTGGAATTTATTGTCCAGCAAAAAGATGTCCTTGGTTTGAAAGAACTTCAAGGAAAGTTGTCATGGAGACCACCAACTTCTTCTTTGGTAGAAGAAACAGGTGTTTACGGTAGGGATGATGATAAAGAGGCTGTAATAAATCTATTGCGGGATGATGATTGTGGTGATGAGCTAAGTGTCATTACCCTAGTGGGCATGGGAGGGATCGGTAAAACCACCCTTGCTCAGCTGGTATACAATGATGTGGGTGTGAAGGAACAATTTGATCTTAGGGTATGGATTTATGTTTCAGTGGAACATAATATACTCAGGGTCACAAAGACAATTCTTGAGGCAGTCACTTTGTCAACCAGTAATACTAAGGACTTCAATCTTCTTCAAATTGAGCTCAAGGAGAAACTGACAAATAGGAAAATTCTACTGGTTCTTGATGATGTATGGAATGAGAACTATATTGAATGGGAGGTCCTGCAGATTCCACTTAAATCAGCGGCACGGGGAAGTAAGATTATCGTGACAACAAGAAATGAAAGAGTCGCATCAGTTATGCGTTCTGTATCAACTCTTCATCTGATGCAGTTGTCGAATGAAAGTTGCTGGTTGTTATTTGCAAAACATGCATTTGACAATATGAACTCTGAAGCACGCCCAAAGTTGGAGGAAATTGGTAAAATAATTGCCAACAAATGCAACGGCCTGCCTTTAGCTGCAAAAACGCTTGGCTGTCTCTTGCGTTCTAAATCAAATGTCGAGGAATGGGAAATGATCCTTAAAAACAATATATGGGATTTACCTTATGAGGAAACCGGCATTCTTCCTGCACTAAGATTAAGTTACCACTACCTCCCCTCACATTTAAAGCGATGCTTTGCCTATTGTTCAATATTGCCTAAAAATCATGAATTTTCAGAGGAGGCGTTAATCCGATTCTGGATGGCTCAAGATTTTCTGCAGTGCCCAAATAAAAATAAGAGCTTGGAAGAAGTAGGAGCGGAATGCTTCCAGGATCTCCTGTCAAGGTCATTCTTTCAACGGTCTAATCGCAATAAGTCGCTCTTTATTATGCATGAACTGGTTAATGATTTAGCTAAATTTGTATCGGGAGAATTCTGTTGTAGAATGGAGAAAGATAATTCACTTGACAGTGTGTCGAGAATTCGGTATTTATTATATATCGGAGAAAAATATGATACGTCAATGAGATTTAAGCCCATCTATGAAGCTAAGCGTGTACGTTCCTTCTCGTCCTACCAAGTGGCCTCAGAATATGGGCACTTTTTAAGCAATAAGATAGTGCATGATTTGATACCAACACTAAGATGTTTACGATTGCTCTCTCTATCTTGGTATAAAAATATCACCGAACTGCCTAGTTCAATTGGCAATTTGAAACATCTGCGCTATCTGAATCTCCGTGCCACTTCAATCAAAAGTCTACCTGCATCTATATGTAATTTGCTTAATTTACAAGTACTGATCTTAACAGGTTGTAGTGTTCTTGAAGAGTTGCCCACTTCCATGGGTAGGCTAATAAATTTACGTTCACTCTTTCTTAAAGGAACGAATCTGAAAAAGCTTCCTTCACAAATAAGCAGGCTAAAAAATCTCCAAAATTTGAGTATTTTTAATGTGAGCAAACAAGATAGCCTTGGGATCAAAGACTTGGGGAAATTTGAGCATCTCCGAGGTAAGCTTTCCATCTTGGAGCTGCAGAATATTGTCAATGTTCAGGAAGCTTTGGAAGCTAATTTGAAGGGCAAGATGTACCTTAAAGAGTTATCGTTGAGCTGGAGTCCCAACTCTGATGATTCAGAAAATGAAAGGCGTGTGCTTGAAAATCTCCAGCCTTGTGCAAATTTGGAGAGTCTCTCAATCAAGTGTTATGGTGGGACATGGTTTCCAGATTGGTTAGGAAGCTGTTCATTCTCTAACATGGTATCAGTGAATCTTAGCGATTGTAAATATTGCTTCTTCTTGCCATCTCTTGGGCAACTGCCTTCTCTTGAAAAACTCTCAATTGTAGGATGTGATGCAGTCGAAAGAGTGGGTCCTGAGTTCTATGGAAATACTTCTCTCAGTAAAATATTTGGATCCTTGAAAGTAATGAAATTTGAAAAAATGTTGGAGTGGCGGGAATGGGTTCCTTTTGACAGTCAAAATGAAGGTGGAGCTTTCCCTCATCTGGAAGAGCTGTCTATTCAAAATTGTCCAGAGCTAACTGGGACATTGCCCAGCCACCTTCCTTCTCTAAGGAAACTTGTGTTGATTGACTGCAGGCAACTTGAGGCTTCAACTCTACATGCGCTATCATTCCGCACATTGGAGACAGGAAATTGTGATCAGTTGGTGTATCGAGAGCTGCCATCAACACTGCAGACGCTTGTTATTAGAGGATCCATAAAATACTCTCTGATTAGCTCCTTTCCACTAGACCTCCTCCCTGAGCTTCAGACACTCGATATCCAGGACTCTGGTGAACTTGTATCCTTTTCAGTTCCAGAGGGAGGTCTGCAGGATCTCAGATTTCTCAGTTTATTGAAAATAAATGGATGTCTTCACTTGGAATCATTTCCTGGAGGAGGATTTAATGCCCCAAACTTGAGAGTATTTGCCGTGCACAATCTTAATAATTTGATATCTTTGCCGGAGCAGATGAGCATCCTTCTTCCATCTCTTCGTGATTTGGATATACATGGTTGCCCAAAATTGGTGTCACTGCCTGAGGGAGGTTTGCCCTCCAATTTAAACAAACTTGCAATCTCAAGGTGCAGCGAACTGGTTGCCAACAGGTCCCAATGGGGCTTACGAAGTCTCCCTTCTCTTGAATCATTTCTTCTTAAAGGCACATATGAAGACTTGGAGTCCTTTCCCGAGGAGGGGATGCTGCCCACCACTCTGACCCGTCTTGGTATTGAAAATCATGAATCTTTGAGAGCCCTGGACAAGAATGGACTTAAACACCTCACTTTTCTTCAAGAGTTATGCGTCAATGACTGCCCTCAACTTTATTCCATGCCAAAAGAGGGGCTCCCATCCTCTCTTATCTTCCTATCTATCAATAAATGTCCTTTACTGAAAATACACTGCCAAAGGAAGAATGAGGACTGTAATAAAATTGCTCACATTCCCTGCATCAAGATTGACCAAGAAGTGATAATGTTATGAGTAAAATAGAGCCCAGCCCAGTCTGCTGCTTATTATTGGTGATATGAATTTTAATATTCTTAATCCTAGTTAATTAACTTCTTCAATTTTAGTCAAAGCTTCAAATTTACTTGAATATTTTCTCACATGTTGGCAGCTGCATGCTTTATTGTGTCAATCACAATTCGACTGAGGCTGCAAATTTCACAGGTTTGTTGATTCACTTGTTCTAACTTCTTTGTATTTAGAGGATATAGAAGAAGGAATTTTCAGAATGCCCATTAAACTATATTCTAGTTTTGTGCTTCCTTGTACTGCTATAGAAAGAGCCTACATGAGCTATGTGACGATTCTAATTATTCGTTGCTAGTTTGTTGAATATTCTTCTTTAGTTTCCAATTCTACATTCTGATTAGATAGTCTGTATATTATAATTGGCAAAAGCTTGAATAATCTTTTGATAGAAGGCATTATCCTTTCGGGTTATTTGAAGGGACCATTTGCATGTTTTCCATAACTTCCTTTTGCAGTGCTCTGGGCGAGCAAGTGCACCATTTCTTGTAAAAATGGGAGAAATATTAACATTAAAAAAAAAGGATAAATAGTGCTCCAGACAAGCATCCTTTAAAGTACATGTAACTAACAATGTAAATAAACTTAAGACTCATATTCATTAGTGTAACATAGTAAATGGAGTTCATATGTTGTGGACTACAAAATGAAAAATAATAACTTGTGGAAGAATCAAAATCAAAATTTTCTCTACCTCAATTACTTGATTTTTATTTTTTATATATGGAGGACTACTGGGCATTCAAAGTCTTGATCACATGCGTGTTATTCCCTCATCGCTGTCCTCATTTTTTATTTTTTTTCTGTTTTTGCTTTGGGGAGGAGAGTGGCAAGTAGATAATTCATTCATTGGCAAATTTTACAACTATTGTTTGAATTTAACCATGTTTTTTTTTCATATAATGCATCTTACTTAACAAGTCAATCAGTGACTTTGCAGTCTATTCATACCCAAGCCATTTTAAATGCATAGAGTGCAAGCTTTTCAGTCGACTCATACCTTCAAAGTAAGCTTTTGCCTCAATTTGTCTGCAAACGTCATGACATAGAAAGAAAGTAGGTAGAGTTGCTTGTGAAGGCTATGCAAAAGTAGTAATGGAGGATTTTTGGGGCAAATAGATATTTCAGTTGAGACTATCTAGGTCGAACCATATAAAATACATCATTCAATTTTATTGTGTTGTTTCTCTGTGTTTCTAATGCAAAAGGCAATTCAACTCTCCCATTTAAGACTAATTGCCAAGAGATAAAGAAGAGAAATCCTAATACAAAAGTCTCAATAAAGAAGCATATAT
This sequence comes from Aleurites moluccanus, assembly GCA_948193065.1. Lineage (NCBI taxonomy): Eukaryota > Viridiplantae > Streptophyta > Magnoliopsida > Malpighiales > Euphorbiaceae > Aleurites > Aleurites moluccanus. Next base: position 15,615 of record CANXYC011894222.1, read on the forward strand.
GCTGCTGAAAATTGACAGACAAAGATAAAGAACCTGAGTCCTTTCCTTGAGGATTAAAATCAAATAAGAACCTCAACTCTTATGAGAATTACTTGAACTGTTTTTCGGTGAACATGAAAGGTTCTGGGAGTAAAATCATTTGCATCAACCAGTTTTGCATGTATACAGAATGATCTACTTGCTTACTAGTTAATCATTAGATCTGCAATTTATTATTTATGTAACAAATTTGTCCAGTTAACCAGAGCTTTCAAGTGGTAACAAATGCTTAATTTCACCACCAATAAGATTTCCTGTGAAATCAGTCTTCAACAGTTCACTTCAAGTTTATTAAAATTGTTGGCAGCCATACTCGTGAGCTTTTGGCTCAATGGTGCTAGAATAATCTCTAGATCTAACAGGTTACATTGTCATCCGAATGAGCAATTCCCATGTATACCTTCACTACAAAAATCACTCCACAAATAGCATAGGAGTAATCATGCAAAAAAAAAAAGAATTGGACTGTCAAGTTCTGATCAAATCCGATTTGTACTTGAGCTTGAGAGAAATCCCCAAACAAAAGTTTGCTATAAAGCTACAAGTGCATTCCAGACGGCTAGAATGCTTCATTTCTAGACAAGGATGAACATATTAAATACAGCTAATTCTACAAATAAATGGATACCATATACTATTGAAACATGATTAAAATATAGAAAGAAGACAAGATTTCAATATTTTTTTTTTCCGAGATAGCCAATATAATTAACCAGTGCTTGTAGAATTTTGATATAGAATTGTGAAATTGCTGGTCAAGATGGATGACTTATCTCATTATTAGGTGGAATTTGTCGGAGAGAATAGTTTAACTGATAGCCATGAAATAAGAGGCCATGCAAGGAAAGGAAATTTGAGGTAGTGGAACTTGCAACAGCCCTTGAAAAAAACTTAGGTTAACCCAGTGCATCACTGACATATTATAAATTAATGGTTATTAAATATATTAAGTAATAATTATTTAAAGAGATGAATATAATAATTTATTATTTAAATTATAATTATGTATTACCGTTAATTAGTTTATAATAATATGATAGAATAAATTTACTTAAAAATTTCTCTCTTCTTTGTGAACTAAAATGAAGAGTTTTGGCCCACTCAATCTCACAAATACTTCTTTGACGAAATATTTTCTCATTGTGTTTGAATATTTTACTTTAAATAATACAGTAGACAAACAGTGATAGTCAAAAGCACCGAGGATGAAAACATCCTACTAGAGTTAATGAAGCATCGGTAAATTGGATTAATTTCTCTTTTACTAGTCAAATGGGTGTGAGAATTTATTTAAAATAATAGGAAACTATTTAGCTATATTTAATAGGATTAATTAAAAAAAATCTTTAAATTTCATCAAAATTATAAATTTTACAAAACATTTTAATTTTGATAAATTAAATTACAAAATTTTTAATTTCAGCAAATTTTGCATTTGACCGGATGTTGATCACAGACGAAATTGATGTGATATTTTTTATTAATATTTTTATTACGTCGATAATTTTTATTAATATTTTTATCATGTGATGTGATAAAAAAAATTGAATTTTTAAATAGTGGTGAATAAAAATCGAACCAATAGAAAATTGAATTGAATCAAATCTAATTTAGTTGATTTGATTTGATTCAAATTTTAGTTCGATTCAATTTATTTTTTAAAATTTTAGTCTATTCAATTCTGTTTGATTTTTAAAAAAAATATTTGAAATAACCAAATCGACTGAATATATATATATATATATATATATATATATA
>CANXYC011894463.1:0-11311 GCA_948193065.1 Aleurites moluccanus
AAACCATATTATATGATATTGTTGTATCTTATTGATGATACTTTATGAACTTGATATTATTCAGTTCTTGATTTTATTCGATTGATATCCTTATTGATATGACCCAAACTGTTTATTGCGATGCATGTGAATTCACTGAGTATTATCTATACTCACTACTCATTGTTTACCCCTTTCAGGAGAGGATTAGAGTTGCAGAATCCAGACTTCCGTTTCTCTGAGGATTTTGCAACAGATATCTAATGTACATTCCGGATACTTTTTTTGTATATCAATTGTATTTTGGTGTTCATAATCTAGCTGCTCCATGGGTATGTATGGGTTAGCTAGGAAATGAACATGTACCTAAATGAGGATACTATGATATGAAAAATATATGTTATGATTGATATGATCCTATGGGTATTGTGAATATAATTGATTGAGAATATATGACAGGTTGTGATTGATAATGAACGAATAGAGATTGTATGCATGCATATAATATTGATAGGACTGATATTAGGTTCTACGGGTGACGGTCGCCATTGGCATCTCCCGTGCCCTAGGACCGTTGCGGCTCACGAGAGCGGGTCGTGACATGAGATCAACTCAAACCAGGCAATCCCTGTAATAATATCATCATAAATCATGTTGTGTCACGTTACATCATTGATATTTTATGTGTTAGTGGTGGATTCCACATCACCCTATTTTTCATTGTAAACATATATATACAATGTCATTCATCATCATCATCAACATCATATAATATGACATAAACATACATCATGCTACTAAATCTAATGCAATAATGATAGCTTATATACGTATACATATAATTCATTTATCAATGCTTACATGTTATGCTTAATGTAGAGTTAAATTAAATATATCAACTCACAACTTAAGGATCATTAACCAGTTAACTTTCTTTGAAGCGCTTGAAATCTGACGGTTAGGAAACTCCTGAATACCTAGACCGAATAGCATAGAGAAGACATTAAAACATAAAAGATACATATTAACTTTAATAAATTTACGAAATGACTTCTAAGAGTTTGCTGGAATTTTGACAGAACCTCCCTTAAAAATAGGACATAACTCTTTTGAAACAAAAATAAAAACACCTCTAATAATCAGTTCATCGATTCAAATTCAATATAATCATACTTTCACTGCGCACTCTAATATACTACCTTAAAATCTTTAACTAAATAAATATATATACATAATTATAAATATAATAATTATGTAATAATAATAATAAAATCTTAATTTAAATAATAACTAATAAAATCACTAAATAATTTAAAATATTAAAATAATTAACTCAATAATTAATAAATAACTAATAATTTATAATTTATAATATCAAAATTTATACTTAAAAATCTAATTTTTTTTTCTTTATATAATAATAAAATATTATACAATTGAAAAATATTTTTATATTCATTAAATATTATTCAAAATACTATTATTCTTTGATTATAATAATATTTTAAAATTAACAAAGATTTGGGTGTTATATAATAGATATAAATTTATTAATATTGATAATATTATGCATATGTATAAAAAAGAAAAATAAATATATTAAATATATTTTTTTGAAATAAATTAAATTAAAATTTTAAAAATGAAAAAAGAAAAGTTCGAGTTGAAACTAATCATTTTTTATTATTTTATAAATAGAACTTTTAGATATAAATCAATAATTATATTAAAGAACTTTTTATTAGAAAATTAAAAAAAAATTATAAACAAAAGTCTTAAAAAAAGTTAATTTTATAAGTGAAAATGAAATAGATTTAGTTGACAATATTTTTTTATTATTAAAATAATAAAATCTAATTAAATTTCAATCAAATTAATTGGCTATAATTTTGATAAAATTAAATATATATTAACTAAATGGAAGATTTTATAGAAAAATTTTAGTCTAAAAAGGATAAAATGGAGTTTAAAAATATAAAAATAAAACTATCTTGAAAATTTATTAATATGACAATTATACGATTAAAATCTTTCTAATCTATTTAATTTTTATTACTTTGAAGATGAGTGTTAAGTACCTTTTTTATATTGTATTATTTTTATTTTTTTCATATTAGTAAAATATGTGACATGATTTAAAATTAATAAAAATTAAATAGATTAAAAAAAAAATCAATGGCATTATTATTATATTAGTCAACTTACTATTATTATATCTTTAAACTCTACTATTAAAAATAATATTTCTATTGTATTATAATTAGTGATATATCCATGAAAAATAAAAATATTAAATATATTTTTTGGGATAAATTAAATTAAAATTCCTATAAAATGAAAAAAGAAATTTTGGGTTGAAATCAATTACCTTTTATTGTTTTATAAAAATAGGACTATTGAGTATAATTCAATAATTATATTAAAGAACTTTTTACTAAAACATTAAAAAAAATTATGAACAAAGTCTTCAAAAAAAAAAATACTAAATTGATGACAGAAAATGAAATAAATTTAGTTGGTAATAGCATTTTTTATCATTAAAATAATATTCTCTAATTCCATTTCAATCAACATAATTGGTTATAATTTTGAATAAAATTAAATATATAATAACTAAATAAAAAAATTTTAATTTTTCATTTGAGGAAACCTTAAAAAATTTTATAGAAAAAAAATTTAGTCTAAAAAGTCAAAATAGTTTTAAAGGTATACAAATAAAACTATTCTAAAAGTGGATTAATATAACATAATGTCATTGAAATTTTTAATTTTTAATTATTTTAAATTATGTCACATATCTTAATAATATAGAGAAAATAAAGAGAATGAAATATAGAGAAGATTTTTAGCACTCATATACTTTTAAATTATATTACATATCTTAATAATATGATGAAAGTAAATTCGAAATAAATTTCAGATTTTCTTTAAGAGATGAATTAAATTGATGTTGGGAATTAAAAAAATATAATATCAAGAACATTTTTAGCACTTCTCTTATTATTTTATATATTATAGCACTATTATATTTAACTATTCTAAATTATAGTTATATAAGTAGTTATATAAAATATATATTAAATAACAAAAAATAAATAAGATAATGTTATAAATTGCATATAGACTATATAAATTATATATGTTGACATTATTTATAAAAAATATTATAGTCAAATATAATTTAATTATGATTACATATATATACTAATTAATTCTAGAGTTGTTTTCAATATTACAAGGAGTTGAATTGAACTCTGATCTTAATCAATGTTGGATTTATAGAAGGCCAAGTGATAGTTGTTTCTAGTATTTTTTTTTTTAGCATTAAAAGAGAGAAAATTATACTTAGAATTTATTACTCAAGTTATAAAAATAATTTAAATTTTTGAAAAATAACTTTTGTTCCCAATTTTTTTTTATGGGAGAGGGGTAGAAGAACTGACCATTGGATTCTAGAAAGATTGGGCCGTGTTTTAGTTAACGATAATGGGAGGAGAATCTTTGTTCAGGCAAAGGTTTAGAATCTGGGATTTCTATCATCTGATCATTCCACTCTTTTCTTAGATCCCTTTGTGAAACAACAGTTTGCATATTCCAAACGTTTTAGGTTTGAAAACGCTTGGGTTTATCAAGAGGGCTGTAAGGATGTGGTTAATAAAAGCTGGAAGGCCTGTGGAGGCTCGGTGAATGAGAAAATCGCCTTATGTGGGAAAGCCTTGTTCGAATGGGGGAAAAATGCAATTAGTCAGTTCAAAAGGAGATTATATGAGCTCAGAAGGAGAACGAGAGTTTATCAGGATAGACGGGATCAGTTCGCTGTAGAGGAGTAGTGGAGGTTACAAAGGAAATATTATGATACTTTGAGTGCCCAGGAAGCTTTTTGGAAGCAGCAGGCTAAGCAATTTTGGTTGTAGGAGGCTGATTCCAATACTAAATTCTTTCATTAGTATTCTTCGCAGTGAAAAAGAAGAAATACTTCAGTGAAATTGAAAAATAAGGATGGAGTTTGGTGCTCTTGGGAGGACTCTTTGGATGGTGTTATTGTGGAGTACTTCCAAACTGTATTTAAATCTTCAGTTGGAAGTTTGGGGGATGTTCTTGAATGTGTTCAAAGCAAAGTAAGTGAGGAGCAGAATTCTCTGTTAAATGCTCCTTTTCCAGAGACTGAGATTAAAGTGGCTCTGTTTGAGATGCACCTGGATAAGTCACCAGGCCCAGATGGAATGATTCCTGCAATCTACCAAAAATTTAGGGAGATAGTAGGAGGAGATGTAACAAAAGTCTGTCTTCAGTATTTAAATGATGGTGTTTTACCAGTAGGAGTTAATGACACATCAATAGTTCTCATACCTGAGAAAAAAGGTGTGGAGGTTATGGGCGATTTGAGACCAATAGTGTAATACCCTGTATACTTGCTACAATAATTGAAAGGTTATAGTAGTTATCGAATCAAAAACACCGTCGGTACTTAAGAAATTTAAAAAATTAATACAGTATCTAAATTAAGTTAATTTTTCACAGATACATATATAATGGAAGATTAAGTATAATAATAATGAATTATGTGAAAAAAGAATGGAAAAGTATTAAAGATGTTAGAAAATTAATAGAATAGCAAAATCGTAAATAAGTGAAACTTTAGAGGCATTTTGGGAAATCCATTGTCTATGATCCAGAATGACTCTGAAACCTATATGATGATAAATTACAGATCAAAATAAGTCATTTCAGTTCACACTTTGAAATATGAATCTCAACAGAATTGATAGAATTAATTATAGAAAGTTGTGGGGTTAAAGTCCAATTAATGAAAGTTTTAAGCACTAAAATATAATTTGTCAATTCTTCCTACTATATAAGCAATTCTTAGGGATTTTTTGTTCATCTTTTTCTCCTTCCTTACCTTAGGCCGAACCACTTCTTTGTTTCCCCCACCATTTTCAAGCTTGTTTTCAAAGGAAAAACTTAAAAAAACACTAAAACAACCTTGTTTCTTTTATTTGCCAACAATTTCTCACCTTGAAACACAAAGTAAATCAAGAATATTTTGGAAGAGAAATTCGGCAAGATCATCATCAATAGGTAACATCTTGATTTCTTTGATTATTTAAGTTCAATAATTGTATTAGACATTAGATGAGTTTGTAGCTTAATTGTATCAATTGATATATTTGATATAAAATCCCCAAATTTAGAAACCCTAATTAAAGTTGTTTGTTACCAAACCTTAGATTAATGATGTTTAATGTTTAATTAGCTTAGATTATGTTAATTAGATGCTAATAAAAGCTTATTTGGTGATTAATTTGGTGTAGAACACAAAGAATTGGATGAATGTGACTTTTACTTACTTTGAAGTTTTAGGTGGCAAATTAAATTTTCAAGCTAATTTGAAGTGTGAGGTGAGTTTAATATGCATTATTTAACATGTCCTAAGTATTGAAATGTTGATTAGAAACCTCCTCTAAAACCTCATGTTTCGCCGAACCCATGTTCACTATTCATCTCTTTATATTTTGCTTAGTTTTCTTCTTAATTCACATGCCTATTTGATCTCTTATTTGATGTTATTTGTTAAATATCTAATGTCCACTGTAATGCCTACATTGTGAGTTGTATAATTAATATTGGGGCAATGTCAATGTTGCATCAAAACCTAACTTAATGGTCTAATGAATATTGCACACTATGTGTTTGATGAAATGTCTAGTTCAAAATTCATAGGCCTACCATTTGTTTGTTCCGTAGACCTACTATTTGTATGTCATTGTCGCTAGCGACATTGGCTAGCCAATTATGTTATCCATTTGACCTTTGATAACCATTTTGTATACCAATCCTTTAATGATTGTTATACCTATTGTTGTTCCATCTGCTTCTTCCATTGATCATAAGTTATTGAATTACAATATCATTTGATTGATTTGAAAGCTATTGATTATTGATGAGCTATTGATTACCTATTGATATCCATTGATTCATTTCATTGTTTTAATGAATACTATGTTGATTTGACATAGCTTCCTCACCGATGGGATAACAGGTAAATACCATCAGCAATGTGTATATTGTTTATATGAAAATCTAACTGGAAAGGGCTAACTGTCTTAACCATAAGTGTCTGATCAGCCTTATGTATTATATGAGATGATATGTGTTCATAGCCCATTATCTGTTTTATGTACATGATATGAGTGTTGTTTACCTGTTCGATGATTCCAAACCTTTGATTCTGTTAACTTTACCTTATTTTGTCATTTGGTGTGCAACCCTATTAATTATTGATTATTTACATGATTGTTTATCTATCCTTACCTTTAAATGATGTATATTAGATTAACTGAGTATTATATACTCATTCCATTAGTTGTTTATCATTTTTCAAGTTCAAAGTAGAAGGCAGAATTCAGACTCTCTTTCCTCTGTGGAATTTTGTTATTTATTTTGACAGTGTAATATTTTAAACTCTGTGTTGTAAATATTTTAGCTGTTGTATGGGTTATATATAAATGGTTATTGATAAACTGTATTTATATGGGTTATGTATAAATTGTTATAGATAGACTGTATTTATATGAGTTATGTATAAATAGTTATAGATAGATTGTATTTATGAATATATAATATTTTGTGGAGGTTAAATATTGATATAGCATATATGTATAATGATTACAAACATGTGAAAGTTAAATTACAAAATGACATACTATAAGATAATAGAATACAAAATGAATAATAAGTATATAATTGGATAGTAATAAGATAATAATGAATTATAGATATGATACTGAATTTTACGAATGCTGATCATTTCTGGCATTTTTTTTGCATCTTAGAAGTGTCATGCTCCGAAATCAGTACGTGACAAATAGCTTCGTGCAACGTCATTTACAAGATAGTAGCAAAGGCAATGGCGAACAGAATGAAACCACTTTTGTGTCAAACGGTATCAGATTCCCAATGTGTGTTTAACCTTGACAGGATGATTTTTGATAATGCAATGATTGCTTACGAGTCATTTCATTTTCTGAAAAGGAAAAGACAGGGCAATGAGGGGTTAACTGCTGTCAAGATGGACATGTCCAAGGATTACGACAGAATGGAATTGGAGTTTCTTAAAGCAATGCTCCTTAAACTGGGTTTTAGTCATGGATGGGTTGAGCTGGTGTGTGTCACGATAATCCGTTACTCTGTTGTTAGTAGGGGCGAGAACTGGGTCCTATTTATCCTGAAAGGGAGCTGCGACAAGATGACCCTTTGTCACCGTACCTCTTTATCTTGTGTGCTGAAGGACTATCTGCAATGCTACAATTTTCTGAGAGTATGAGTCGTATTCATGGTTGTCAAATAGCGAGAAGAGCCCCAAGTGTATCTCATCTTTTCTTCGCGGATGTTAGTCTTCTCTTTTATAAGGCTAACAGGAGAGTTCATGGAAATCAAGAGAATTTTGGCTGCATATGAATTGGCTTCAGGGCAAGCTATTAATTATCAAAAATCATCCTTGTGTTTCAGTCCTAATGTGTCTTTGACGATGCATGTAGAGTTGAGCAGTATCCTTAACATTACTCTGTCTGAAGGAAGTAATAGATACCTGGGACTGACTTCCTTTGTGGGTAGGAACAAAAGGGAAGTCATTGCATGTGTTAAAGATAATGTCTGGAAGCGCATTCAGGGATGGAGGAATAAGATTCTATCAAGGGCTGGTAAAGCTGTATTGCTAGAACAGTGGCCCAAGCCATTCCAAACTTTGTTATGTCAGTATTTTTGTTGCCATCTGACCTCTGTGAAGAGATTGAGAGAATGTTGAATGCTTTCTGGTGGGGAGCGAATTCAGGAACTGGTGGTGGTATTAGATGGATAAGTTGGGATCGGATGTGTGTGGTTAAGGAATCGGATGGTTTGGGATTTCGCAAATTAAGAGACTTTAATATGGCTCTTTTGGGAAAGCATGGTTGGCGCATTCTAACTGATCCCCAAGCATTGATTACAAGGATATACAAGGCGAAATACTTTCCTCAGTCCTCATTTCTTAAAGCTAAGCTAGGGAATAACCATAGCTATGTATGGAGAAGCGTTTTAGCCGCTCAAAGCTTGGTTAGGTCTGGCTGTAGAACGAGAGTGGGTTCTGGTCACACTATCTCTGTGACTTGTGATTCATGGCTATCGAGTACGGAGACAGGTCTAATTACTACCGAGCTGGATGAGGACTTAACAAACGTCTCTGTTTCAGATTTGATGGTGGATAGAGGCCAAAAATGGAACAAGGAACTGATCGAAACTCTTTTTAATTCATCAGATGCTGAAATGATCCTCAAGATTCCTTTTGAGTGTTCGACGGTTGGAGGATTCATGGTGGTGGTTACCAGAAACTAAAGGGCTTTATACTGTCAAAAGTGGATATAAGGTAGCTACTGGAACTTATCTCACAAATTTCTCTTCTTCTATTTCTGACATTTGGAGTAGATTATAGGAAGCTCAACTACCAGCTAAAGTTAAAGACTGCCTATGGCGATCCTGAAGAAATTGCCTGCCTACCAATGGTCTTTTAAAGGAGAGAAGAGTTGATATTGATGTCTTGTGTCCAGTTTGCAAATCTCAGAGAGAAACAATCTTTCATAGCTTGGTTTCCTGCCCTCTTACTCTTCGTTGTTGGGGCTTTCTGTCTCTTACAGGTGCAGGTAGAGCATTTGATAACTTGGACGACTGGTTTAAGAGCATCATCGGGTTGGTAGATCAAACAAAATTTGAACATGTTCTTATGGTTTGCTGGGCTCTTTGGAAAAGCAGAAACGACTTGGTTTGGAATGGCATGGTCGCAACTGATGTTAAGGTTTTTAAATTGGCAGATCAGACTCTTAAGGAATGGAAGATCAACCAAGAATCTTAGAAGCTGAATTTACAAACTGTTTCTCCAAGTAGTCTGGTAGCTAGCACATGGGGTAAACCACAGGATGGTTGGCTTAAAATGATCGTGGACGCAGCCACTTTTAGTAACTCTGGTATGGTGGATTGGGTATGGTTCTGCGAGATCATGTGGGGCAGTTTATCATGGCAAAGATGTCTGCTAGGCGTAATATGCTGGATCCTTTTCTTGCAGAGGCTATGGGGGGTTAGGGAAGCACTCAGTTGGATTAAGGATAAAGGCTGGAATCGAGTGATTGTGGAGATGGATTCCCTGCTAGTTTTCCAAGCTCTTCAAAGGAAAAGTTTCTTACTTCTCCGGAGGAGGGCTAGTGACAGGAGATTGTTTAGACTTAGTTAAGAGTCCTAATGACATTGCTAAGAAATCTGCGAATAAGCTGCTCATTTGTTAGTTAGAGATGCCAATTTTGTGTCAGATTTCCTGGAATGGGTTGATATCCCTTCCTTTTTAATTTCTGTAATTTTTTCTAATTCAGTTTAATGCAAGTATTTTTTTCAGTTTTTTAAAAAAATATTCTAATATCATTGTCTTAATTAGTCTCTCCAATACGAAAATTGGAGTAAGATTTGACAATGGTTTTTAGGATGATTCAAAGGATTTTTTTAAAAGAAACTAATGCTAATCTCTAATTTAAAATTCTGATATAGAGTACAATTATATATATACCATAATTAAGTAACATAATAGATAAACATAGAGAAGTTATTAGTCCATGAATTAAATTAAATTAAAATAACTATTTTTTTAACATTTAAAAAATAAAAAACTTGAATATAATTCTATATCAGTGGACAAAAATATTATCACTGTTATGAAAATAAATAAAATAAGAATAATTAAAACAAGAATAAGAACAAGAATAAGAATAAGAATAAGAATGTAGAAGAGATAGTATTCTATTATTTTCTTGATGTGTATTACAAAGTAATATGAACTCCTATTTATAGGATTCATTTTCATCATATCTTACAATATATAAAAATTAACTATAAATTATAACATAAATGGTGCAATAAAATTAAATTTAATTACAAAAACTTATGAATAGTGAGATAGATGAATAAATATCCACATTTATCTTATGAATAGTGAGATAGATGAATGACATCCACATTTATTTATATATTTATAACAATCACTAGGTTATTTCTATCACTGCAAATAATTAATTGTTTAAAGTGTAATTGAAATTCAATAATAATTAGACTCATCCCATTTCCCACAACATATTAATTCCATAAAGAATAAAAAGACATGAATGACCAAACTAAATTAATCGATATTGCAATTAAAAAAAAAAGGAAATAAATTTTCATAAAGAAGATATTTTCACAAATAAATTATTTTCTACAAAAACAAACAAAATGATATTTATAATTTTATATTTATATAAAATAAAATAAAACTCACTTGATTACTACCAAATAAAAACCCACATGAAACAATATCTATTATCTATACGTGAGGTGGAGAAATTCATAATCTAGATATAGGCTTCGTAATGTAATTTAAATAAGACACATATTTCATTATTACGATGATTTTTATTGTTTTGGAACACTTTTCAGATAATTTTTTTTTACTTATTATTTAAATTATATATATATATTTATTATTAAATTATATTTTAATATTATTATTTCAGACAATTATTGATGCGGAAATCTTTTTTTTAATATAGAATATAAAAAAAAATTAACGAGTGCTTAAATAATTATTTTTGATAAAATATAATTATAAAATAATTATTTTAATATAAATGAGCTGAGAAAAAAAAATATTAATAAAGTTATATTTTATTATGATCACTACCATTCTAAATAATAGATCAAAATCTTCACTTTTCATTTATTTATTTTTATTAAATTTATTTATTTAATATTTTCTAAATTTTCAATTGTTAATGAGTGTTTTTAAATAAAGGTGCAAGTCAAACCGATCAAATTAAATAGAAATCGATGATTTTACAACTTTTTTATTTGGTTTCGATTTAAAAATAGAGTAAACTGAAAATTCAATTTGATTTGAGATTTGAATGTTTTTTCCAGTTTTAAATCCAACCGAACAAAAGTTATATATATATATGTATAACTTTTTTTTATTATTAGAATTATGTATATTTAGTTTTATTTTATATACACCTACATTTTTTTTTCAACTTAACATTAATTTAAAATTTTAAAAAATAATAATTCATGAAAATAATTATAAATAAATAAAAAGAGTATAATTCTTAAGAAAAAAAATTTTGAGTGTGTTAATAAATTGAATATATATATATATATATATATATATATATATATATATATATATATATATATATATATATTCTCTATTTATAAAAAAAAAAAAAAGATTTATAAAAAAAATATATATTTTATTTTAAATATAATAAAACTGAGAGATTAT
>CANXYC011894700.1:0-12833 GCA_948193065.1 Aleurites moluccanus
TATATATATATGTATAGAGCGCTCTTCCCGATGAGAGTAAATTTATTGGTCCACTGTGCACTTTGGGAACCTAGCTGATAGGGTTTTTATCAGTGTTCCACCTAGAGGGGACCATAAGCTCTAAGCATATGCCTGGCCAAGCATATGTATTATGATAAGGTAGCAAGGCTACTAATGCATTCTGTTACGATAAGGTAGCAAGTCTACTGATGCGTTCTGATGATGACAGTTCTATCATATAATTTGTTAGAGTTATTCGATTGTGAGCACTTATGTTCTTTTGGTTTGACCTTTGCATTGCATGTTTATATCTTACTGAGTTGAAGGCTCGCTCCTCTTCTGTGGATTTCAGGTGATAGTGTAGCTCGAGAGAGAGCTAACAAAGAAGATAGAGCTTTTTTATTTATTCCTCTAAGAAGACTCTATGTAATTCTTTTGATGAATATTATTTTGTATTATGGTATTTATATGTATGAGGAGTATACTCTAGAGCTCCGTAGTTAGTTAGATGTTAAGAATGATATTATTTTGATGTCTGAATTGGTACGTTGTGGGTTGCTCTTGTTCCTTATTGATGTGGGACGTATCTTTTGATCGGTAAGGAACAAGAGGAAAATCATATGATGATGTATGAAAATGCATGAATGATGATTCTATGATTCACAGAAATGAGTATACATGATGATAACTATGTATGATATGGATATATGTTATGTACAAGATCTAAGATATGAATGTTCTACGGGTTTGTGGTGGCCTTAAACCTACTCTTGCCCTGGGACCGTCATACCACTGGAATCGGGGTGTGACACGGGTGGTATCAGAGCTATAGGTTTATAATCCTTAAGATAGAAAGATAGATAGATATGCATAAGCCCTAGTATAAGTGTTGATTAAGATAACTACGGAGCATAGGATTCATGTCTCATCTGTGTTGTGTCTTCCATTGGTATAGATCTGCATTAAGTATGCGTAGTGATTTTGATTTTGTTTGTTTTTCTAATCAGTATTGAGATGCCTCCACGACGTGGTAGAAGATGAGATCGAGGCCGTCCTAGATGAGATTTGCCTTCTGAAGAAGGCTTTATGGGTGGAAATGGAGGTAATGAGGTTCCTACTGTGCCACAAGTAGATTGGCTAATATGGCTCAACAATTAGAACAGTTGCAAAGGAACTATTCAATGATAGCTGAGTTTATTACTCGGCAAAGACATCAGTTGGTACCTCCAGTACAGGCTCCAGAGATTCCCGTTCCTCCAGTAGTTCCACCACCCATTGTACCTCAGGTGGAAGATATATCATTCGAGATTTTTCTTAAACTTAAGCCCTCAGAGTATAGAGGTGAGGTGGATCCTACAGATTTCTTAAGCTTAAGCCCTAGGACCGTCACACCACTGAAGTGAGGGTGCGACACCTACTCCTAATAGAATCTAGACCTCCAAATGGCCCACTCTTAAGTGAAACATTATCATAAATTTTAATTTGCTTTCGCACGATCATCTTCACTAGAAAATAGTGTCCCAAAAGCATGTCATCCTTTCAATGAAGACTTCCCCATCCATTTGAGTAGTCAATCTACCTTCTCACTCTCTAAGCAATTTATCACTATAAAACCTTGAAGAGGAAAAAAAAAGGAACTAAATGATAATATTAAAAAGAAAAGGAGTAATGGAGTGATGAATTAGAAAACTCACTTTGGGTTCTATGAATGAGCTAAGCAATGAAGTGGAGTGTTACACTTTCCCCAACGATTAACAAGAAATGTGATGGACTATATAATAAAAAGGAGAAAAATGAATTAGTTATTTTCCTTCATGCACATAAATCACCATCTTCACATTTTTCGATAATTGAATCCCACATTTCATAAACCAAATGAAAACTCATATATAGGCCCAAGAAATGCAACAATGTAATTAAATTTCTCCCACCAATCTTCATCCACTACCTTTTTCTAAACAAATTTAACTTTACCTTGATCGTCATCCCGATACTATGCCCATTGCTTCCCAAGCAAATGTAATAAGCTTAAATCTTTTATGCATCACAATAATAAAAGCAAGTAGAGTGTCAGCAACTTTAACTGTACATGTATTCTTTAAAGCAATATTAAGATTATGGACTACACATATAGTCCAATAAATATGTGGGAACATGCCTTCAATAATTTCCCAAATAGCTTTTGTAACACCCAAGATTTTCAAAATATGTTTATCTTAAAAATGAGCTTAGTTAAGAACTTTTGGGTTATAATATCAACTGTTATATGTTATTGTATATGTTTTCATATATATGAGATGTTTAAATTTAACTAGAATTATGAAGAAGCAAAAGGTTTAACTTTAAATTGAACATGGTTATTATAAGGATATTGAGGACTATGAAATCTATGTATGAGCAAAATTGTACAACTTTATTTTCATATATGTTATCTCTATAATGATTTTGATGATGCAATTTAAACCAAAACAAAGTGTTAATTAATATTCTTGAGTTACAAATGAGTATTTAACTTGTGTTTAAGTTTTTGTTTAAAAACAGGGATTTACTCCCGTGAATATTCTTAACGCCCGTGAACCAGATAAAGTCAAAACTCGAAATTTACTCAGAAAATATCTTCAAGCCCGTGAACATTTATTCAATGTTGTAAATGAGTTTAACGACCATTAATTGTCATCACGCCCGTGATGGATTAAAAAAATAGATTTGGCTCAAAGACACAGAAAGACTTTTCAAGACCGAAAAAAATTACCCATGCCCGTAAACGACTTTCACACCAGTGAATATCTTTCATGCCCGAGGATGATTTGAAAATTTGAAATTAGCACAGAAGATTCAAAGGCTGTGAATTTTGATTCAAGCCCGTGAAGATGAATCTTCACGACCATGAATGTTTGTCACGCTCGTGAATCGGTAGTTGCTTGTCAATGTCAAGTCTGATTTGTCTTAAATATAGCCGTTGGAAAAAGATTTAGAGGCAAATCTTGCATTAAATACAACCAGAATGGTCACATTTAAACACCATTCATTGAAGGTTATAAATATATGAAGATTTGAAGTTCTAAGTAGAATAAAAGCACATATCTTAAGAGAAATCAAATTGTTATAGTTCATACTCTGTTTTTCACATTTTTTGAACTCTTTGAGCTTTATTTCTTATTCTTAGAGTTCATACTAGCTTTTGTTGGTCTTACCTATTCATACTTCATTGTATATCATTTGAATAGCCTTGTATAAGTTTAAAGATACTTAGAAATCTCCATCTCTGTTATTGAGAGTAAAATTATGAGTTGTAACTCAGTGTGTAAAGAGTGAAATCTCTGAAAATCTATTATAATTGATTTGGGTGGTGCACCCGGTTCTAGTGGAACCTCAATATTGGGTTAATATTGAGAGAAGTGGACATAAGAGAAGGAACTTGGCTCCGAACCACTATAAATTGGTTGATCTCTTTTAACCTTTATATTTTATTGTCTCTTGATACTTGAAATAAATTTACCTATTACTTTTTAGTTGTGTATTTTCTTCAAAAAATTTAAACTCCTATTCACCCCCCTCTAGAAGTATTGCCATATTAGTATTCACAAAATCTTTAAGGAAAGAATTTGGAAACTGTAAAATATAAAAGCTATAGAGTTATATCTCATCTATATGCTTGTAAGTTAATTTTATAAACTTTTATGTGTGTGAGGAGATATTTTACCTCGACTAAGACTAATTCAGGTTGCTACTCTTGCAAGTGGTTCGAATTTATCCATTATTTTGATGACCTTAGAGACTGAATTAGACAAAATATAAAATATAAAAAGTGTTTATCTATGTATGAGTTAAGTGTTTATAAATTTGTTTTTCAATTGGATATATATATTTTGAGATATAGACATGAAAGTGAGACCTATGCAGATGTTACTTGCAGAGAAACGGAGTAAACTTTAAAAAGTCACCATAAATTATGTAGTATATACTTTGAGCTGAATTTTGGATATGTTATAGCTTCATGTATCTAGTTTAAGTAGGAAAAATAATTAAGGTGAATGTATATTTGTAGCCAAAAATCAAATTGGTTAAGTAATTATTGCAAGTGTTATTGCAGCATGAATAGTAGAAGCATAAGTTCTATATATAGGAGGATACTCTCATAAATTTTTACCCGAACTTCAATTCTCCCTTTTCCTTCTTCTTCATTTCTTCACCCACCAAACCTTAAATATTTTTATTTCCTTTATAAGACATTTATACTCTAATTAATACATCATTCTTGAAAAAAAAAAACTCCAAGTTAACATTTAAACCCTTCTAAAGATCAATATTCTTTAAGATCATTCATTATGAAAAAAATAAGGTAAATTCTCTAAAACTCACTTTTGTTATGGATTATGGTCATTGGTTGTTAGATATCTATTTATGAGTTATGGGTAAGTATTAAGAGTGATAATTGCAAGTATTAATGGTTTATTTGTAAGATAGAAGTACAATTGATTTGAAGTGAATAGTGATATGAATAGCGACTTATCTTCTAAATATTCAATGATTCTTAAAATTATGATTTAATTGAAGTTAGAAATGATATAAATAAATAATAAGAAGTGAAAAATCATAAAGTTTTGACATGGGTCTTCATGGGTTAGAAAATCCTAAATTTTGAGGCATAATTGAATGTTTACTAAAAGATGAAATTAGGTTAACTTGATGTTAGCAAAGATGATTAGAGATAAAATCAAGCTATAATGTATGACTATATGATTGTTATAATCTATGTGAAATTCTAATTAGAGGTCTTAAGGGTGTAAAAATCAGTATTGTTATTTAAGTTAATAGAGAGTTAAATCATGATGCTATAATAAGTTTACAATGTTTAACAGTATTAAGTGACACGTTTATATATTTATGTTGATAAAGTGGGTAAAGTTACCATAATATTTAAGGATTTTTTTTTGAATAAATGGGAAAGAAAAAATAGAGTTATATCACACAGCTCCTAGAATAAGACACTTCATAAACATCATGGAGAAGTAAACTAAGGATCCTTGAAGGAGGAATGTCCAACTAGTGATTGTCTCTATTTATAGTGCTACCCAAATGAGCTAGCTAGTCCGTGTTAAAATTAGCTTCTCTAAAAATATAAGAGACCACTATAGTCCACCTTTTATTTAACAAGCTCCTGATACCCTTAATAAGAGGGGTGGCTTTATTGATCTCATCTACTTCTATATTAATAAGTTTCACTGCTAATAAGCTATCACACTCCATTAGAGCAACTTCCTAAATTTATTGTGAAACCACCAACCCAAGTACTAGTATGAGATCTCAATAGGCCTCCAGCAGAAGCCCTCCCTGAACTACTAATAAAAGAGTCATTCGTATTTAATTTGAACCAATCAACTAGAGGAGAAACCCAGTAAATGAAAGCCTACAACTTCTCCTTCTTGTAACTCACCTTTGACGAGCTAGAGAGTTGCACCTTCAAAAATTCAGAGGCAGTGGTTAAAATGGAATTATGAGGGTCTTTTTCCATGCAGAAATCCTCTTCAAAGGTTCTTTGATTTTGCCATCTCCAAAGCATCCATAAGGTAGTAGCAAAGATTATATTCCAAGGAACCTCATCAAGACAAATCGAGTTATCCTTTAGATTCCACAACATCCAGTCCATATAGCTCAAAGAAAAGAATCGCCCATTTTCCACTGAAGAAGGAAGAAGTTTAGCCCATATTTGTTTGACAAAATGGCAGTCCCTTAGGACATGATTACAGTCCTCAACATTCACCAAACAAGTTGAGCACAACCCATGAACAAATAAATGCCTACAAAATATTTCCTCTCCATTTCCACACAATGTCCCATTTATTCTGACTGTCTTCTAGGCTCTTAATCGCATTGCTTTCAACCACTAAACTGATAGAAAACTTGCCACTTTTAGAGAATCCCCAAAATATACAATAAGCCTCATCCTCCACCACAAGTAGCTTAACCGAAGCTATTTAGAGAAGTTTTGAAGCTAACAAAAATTATTCTAGAATATCCTATTTCCACTATGAATTATTAAAGACATAATAATCAACTACTAAGTGAGTTAAATCCTCTGATAAAGGTCTAACATAATCAATCAAAGGTTTCTCGTCTGGAAGCCAAATATTAGTCCAAAAATGTGCTTCTCTCGCATTACCAATATACCATCTAACCCAATTAAGCATTCTATTCCAAAATTTTACAATGTTTCTACATATCCAAAAGATATTGTTAGACATTAATGTCTCTAGAATAAGGCCACCTCCCTTGCAATATTTACTTCTAAAGACACGTACCCAAAGAGCATCATTTCCAGTGATCACCCCTTATGCTAGTTTCATATTGAAAGCTTCATTACTACTCTTCAAATTTTGAAATCCAAGGCCTCTATATTCTTTAGGCTTGCAGATATCCTCCCATTTAATTAAAGAAATTGAATGAGAATTTGTTTTCGTGACCCAAATAAATCTTCTACATAAGTTTTCAATATCGCAACAAACAACTATTGGAAGAGAGGTTGTATGCATGTCATAGTTTGGAATAGCCAACAAAACAACCTTGGCTAAAGTTATATGACCTGCTAATAAGATTTTCTTAGCTGCCCAACCTGAAAGTTTACTCCTCACCCTATCAACAATATACCCATATTCATTTTTACTAACTCTCCCATGAAGAAGAGGAACTCCTAAGTACCTTCCCAAGTTCTTAGTAAGAGAGAAGCCACTTGTTCTGCTAATAGATTTCATAACTTAAAAGCTTACATTTTTAGAGCAACAAAATTGGGACTTACTAACACTTACTCATTGTCCTGAAGCAAGCGAGGACTAAAAAATATTATGAATAACACCAATTTGTTCAGTAGAGGCTTTGGCAATTATGAGTAAATCATCAGCAAAGAAGACATGAGTTAAAGGTGGTCCCCTCGACTGATCCTAATAGGCATCCAAACCTTATTCCAATAGCTTCCTTAATTCGATGAGACAACCTTTCCATACACAAGACAAAGATGTATAGAGAAAGTAGGTCACCTTCTCTAACACCTCTAGAAGAAAAAAAAAAATCATTAGTGACTTCACCATTCCATAAAACACTAAAAGAGATAGTTATGATACACCTCATAATGATATCTATAAGAGAAACTGGCAAACCTGCCAACACCAATGTTTCCTTAATAAAGCTCCAACTCATACGATCATAGGACTTCTCAAGATCAACCTTAATGGCCATAACCCTATACCACCTCTCTTGTTTCTCATACTATGGATCACCTCTCGTGCGAGAACAATATTATCTATAATGTGGCGACCTGGGACAAAGCTTGATTGCTCCAGACCAACAAGACGAGACATAATGAGTTTCAACTGCGAAGCAATGAGCTTAGTAATAATTTTATAAATCACGTCACATAAACTAATAGGTTTGAATTAGGAGAAAGATTATGGACTCTTAGTTTTAGGGATTAAAACCAGCAATGTCTTGTCTATATTATCATCCTTCTCCCCACCCTTTATAATACATCGTACCGTTCGACAAACTTCCTTACCCATAATATGCCATTGCTTCTGAAAGAAGCAGGCTTGAAATCCATCTAACCCTGGGGCTTTTAAGGCCCCGATACTAAACACGACCTCTCTAATTTTCTTATCAGTCACCTACTTAGTAAGTCTTTCAATTTGAGCTCGATCTAAAGGTGGGAAACCATTTCAGGCCAAATAAATTGGTTGGTACTCCATATCTTCCTTGAACAACCTAGAATATAAATTAATAGCCAGCTCCTTTAAAGCCACTAGGTCATTTACCCACTCATAATCATTACCTTCATGCATTGTAATCTTGTTCTATTTCCTTCTTGTAAGGGCACTAGCATGGAAGTATGCAGTGTTACAATCAACCCATTGAATCCACTTCTCTTGTGATCTTTGAAACCAAAATAACTCCTCTTGAGAGAGGATGCTTTCATATTCTTTAAGGAGATCCCTCTCAACATTCTTAAGATTATCATAACTCCTAAATTTAAGGGCCTTTTGAACTCTATTAAAATGAGATAAAACTCGATTCTTCCTGTTAGCAATACTGCCAAAGACATCTCGATTCCAAATAAGCAGCTTCCTTTGAATAGCTAAGAGAGAGTCCTTAGTATCTTCCTTCTCCTCCTAATTATCCTTTATGAAATTAGAAAAATCATCATAAAGCATCCAAGGTGCTGAAATCAGAATGGGTTGTTCAACTTAAAAAAATGTTGAAAAGCATGAATTCTGATAAGCATAGAAAGATTATCAGACTGAATTCTAGACAGATGAGTAACTGTAGTATCCAGGTAAGTCTAACTCTAAGCATCATTGCAAATTGTATGGTCTAATCTTTCAAGTAGAGTGCCACGATTCCAGGTAAAATGAGGACCTTGAAACCCTAAATTATGGAGTGGAAAGCTATCAAACCAACTTTTGAAAAGATGACAAACACCATACCGTTGAGATGCACCACCCTTCTTCTCATTATCACAAAACACCATATTAAAGTCGCTAGCCAATAATTAAAGCCCAATCATATTGACAACAATCTCACTTAGAGAATTTCAAAGAGAACACTTAACCACTGGATTAGGGCTACCATAAATGGTTGTAAAGTAAAAGGGATTAAAACAATTTTGGTTGACTCTTATATGAATAAACTGCCTATTATTTACCAGCACATCAATATGAAGATCCTCATTCCACAATATCCAAATGCCCCTAGAGAAGCCCACTTCTTCAACTCTGTGAGACCATGAAAAACCCAATCTTCGAATAGCTTTATTTTCCTTAACCCTACTAATCTAATTTTAGTTTCAACCAACACCATCATCTTCAAGTTATACTTCAATTTCAAATCACCCATAACTCTATGGAATTACTAGCTACTCATTGGCAGTTCCATACTATAAAAGGAAAATTCATAAAAGAAGAGAAAAAGGTAAGTTAATCCTGAAGATAAGGGTCACCCCTTTCTTCCTCTGAAACATCCACAAAAGAGCCATTAGAATCTAATCTATCATCTATAAAATCCACATTCTTGGAGCTTTCACCTGCAGCCTCAAATAAGAGATTATCCAAAATAATCTTTATAGCTTCCTCTATAGGAACAATATCCCTCCTCCTCAATTTACTTCTCTTCACCACTACTTTCTTCCTCTTTGCATTAAAGGGAAACACACCTCTCTAGTCATGAGGATTTTTTAGGGAGCCATATCATTTTCGTTCACACTTGCCATCAGACCTAGCTGAGTATGAACCTCTCATTGCATATATTCCTTAACCATTGTGCCCGAATAAGAGGTGTCTACACAAACAACGACTGAGTTCTTAGTTGTCTCAAGAGTAGTTGGTGCTAGAATAACATTACTAATACGGTTCGCAAAAATGCTGATATGATACCTATTGGGTTTACCTAAACCACCAAAGGCCTCAAAACTAACTTGGTTATCAGTTCGAGTGGGCTTAAGATTCCCAACATGTATTGTCTTCATCTGAATAGCAAGCCCATACACCCTTGGCCCATTTCTGTTTAAGGGAACAAATTGAACATCATTCTGTTGATTTCTTTGGATGCCCTCTTTATTACCCAACAATAACTTATTTACAGAATGTTCCCTCTTACCATCCTTCTTATTAAGGTTCTCATTAAGGAAATTCTCCTAAATATCAACAATGGCATCAAATATTGTTCCTGACTTCTTGGAGCCTCCATTAGTGGCAAAAATATTTGTATGAGAATCTGTTACCTTTTTTACAACATTCCTTAGAAACCGAAAGGGAGCATGCATCCACGCTTTGAAACGTTCTTCCTCCATAGGTGAAATAGGCGCATTTGTAAATTGATTTGCTTCTTTACTATTATTCCCTCCTTGCTTAGTGTTCTGCTTATGCAAGTAAGGCTTACTAGAATGGCCAAATCTTCCACAGCTAAAATAAATGGAAGGAAGACTTTCATATTCCACAATCTGACACCTCTCTTCAATTTTAAATTTCTATAAAAGAGGTTTCGATAAGTCAACCTTAACTATAATTCTCGCAAACTTCCCTCTATCTTTCTCCTTTTTGTTATAATCAATCTTCACTAACTAACCAATCAAGTTTGCTATTGATTTAAGAACATACTTGTGATAGAGGTGCAATGACATCCCTGGAAAATGCACCCACACAACCACAAAAGAAAGATCATTATCCAAAGTACTGAATGAAGGGCCCTTTGGTTGCACTGTTAAATAGTGGCCAAGAATAAGCTACGGACCATCCAATAAAACTCTATTAAAATCTGACTTTAAAGAAAACTGAATTAAGAAATAATCATTAGCCATATCGTTGACCTTATAATCTCCTTTTGGTTTCCATAGGGTTTGGATTCTTGAACATAAGATCTTATAACCTATAGCCTGACCAAATAACCTCAAGACTACTAAAGTTTTCCATGGTTTAGAGAGGTGATCCTTAAATTTATCTAATGGGGGATCTCATCTAAAACTTGAATCTTAATTTCATCTGAACACCATCTCATTTCCCTTTACTTTCTCACTTTCTTATTTGTCATAACTCGATCCAAATCCTGATATTGATTCTCATTCATCTTTACTGTTTCATTAGTTTTACCATTTTGATATGATTTACCAGAGTCAGTTTCATAATCAGAGTCCGTAGAATAACCATCATCAGATGAATCACAAGCAGATTCTATAGGCTCATCGTCCTTATCAACATCAAGCATAAGTTTGTCTCTAAAGGAAACACGACAAACATGATTTCCCTGTTCTCCATCGACATCTTGATCATTCCTAATCTTCACTTAGAAAGGTCAATAGGCGGTGGCAATGGAGTATGTTTACTTAGGTTGATTTCGTTAGACATTCAAAGTATGAAAAGAAAACTGGAGAGGGAAGAGATTTAAATTATTACTATATATGTATTGTTACAATATTTGTTTAAGGATGTTAATGATATACTTTTGTAATTTTCTTAAGAGTTAAAATGCTTTATGTTTTCATCACACGTTCATATGCTAGAATAAGTTTCCATTCATGATAAGGTTAAATTAGTAAAGTCTTAAGAAAACTAAGAGTAAATTCAAAAGTCAAGTTATGTCATGTTTCATGAATAGATTATAATGATATGTTATTGATTTTATGTATATAGCTCATGGATAAGAAAGGGGTAACGTTTGGCTATCCTATTAGTTATTGGTCTAAAAGAAGCTTATATTTATTTCATAAATGTGAGTGGGAAACGTACTTCTATACATGATTCTTATCATACATATATATAATCCTTCATGTTATTTGACTTTCAATCCTTCTTTCATTATGTCAAGTGTTCATGTTCATGTTGAATATGTTATTTTAAACTAAGCCAATATTATAATATGTATGAAAATTCTTTATATTATTTATCTATTTTATATCATGAAATTAACTTTATGAACCCAAGGTGATAGAAATCCCTAACCAATAGGAGAAAACATCAGACTATGTGCATATAGTAAACCGTAAGATACGGTAACCTAGGAGTCCAAGCCCTAGGAGTAGGACCTAATCAATCCTGCGTTTGTTAATAGATCATGTCAACGAGCCTCTGATCTCATACAAATAACAAGTTATAAGTTATAAGTTCAAGTTATAATTTATGTCAGATCCTTTATTAAGGATATCCTATGATTTCAAGAGAACCTTTATTGACAAGACTTTGTTACACATTAACCTTATGTTATTCCAAAAATTACTTTCTTGTTTTCATTATTATTCTTTGTATATAATTGATAAATATAACCAAAGTTATATTGTTTAACCAAAGTGTATAAGATAGTCTTGTATCTTCCAAACTTAAATAAGGTATGGTAGTATGATTTCTACTCAATGAGTTATACTTATCCACGTTTGTTGCATGTCTTTCAGGTTGCAGGTATTGAATAATTTGGAGTTCCTTTCCAATTCTTCTTCAGAAAGGAACTACATATTTATGTACATGTTAAATTGTTTGGAAATTCCATTTCTATTTAGTAGTTTTATGGGGTCTTTGGAAGTACTTTTATGTCAAAGTCATGTATTTAAGCATGTTACATGAGAATATATAATTAAGTATTATGTTAGAGAATGTTATATGTGTGTGTGTGTGTGTGTGTGTGTGTGGTAGATTAGGATGTTTAAGAGGTTGTGATTTCATAGTGATTCCCTTAGACATATGATAATATTGTGATGTATAATTTATGGTTATAAATGTATGTAATAGGTTATGAACTTAGAATTAGTTTCAGATGTACTGATATCATGTTTGATCATGGTTCTACAGGTAATTGATGGATTTAGGCTTATCCAAGTCTTAGAACAGTCATATTATAAAGTTGAGTATGTGACAACTTTACAATTTTTAGCATTATTAGTAATAATTTGGACCATTTTTTGAAGACCAATCTCATTAATTACTGTCACATCCCCCATTTCAGGAGATATGACGGTCCTAGGGTATGGGGAAGGCATAAGTCCACCTAAACCCGTAGAACCCCATTCTTCATTTTCTACAGAAAATTTGCCATAACCACTCTACTTTTACAATCTAATACCCAGTATCCAAAGTCCCTCTCTTCATAACCAACATTAACACAACTTGCACAAATCAACACTTCTATTTCCATACTCATCTTTTACTATAATGTACATTCTACATTTGTTATCATTTTTTTCCAAACCAATACTTCACACTGCATATATAATGTAATATTTACATCTCATTAACCATATCTTCATTTTTACAATATCATTACTAAATTCATTATTACATACCATGGAGCTACTATAGAAAGAC
>CANXYC011894850.1:0-13641 GCA_948193065.1 Aleurites moluccanus
GACCTAAGCTTCGAAATGGTACCTTATGGGCCACCTAATTCTTTTGGTAACATAGTTAACCAGAAAGTACCTAAAAATTCCAAAACGGACCAGTAATTTGCAAGCCAGTTGCGACAGCGCAACTGGGCTATTCCGGGCCAATTTTTGACATTTTTCCAAATTGTTCCAATTTTCTTTATATGTATATACATAGTTATTTTACATTTATAAAAGATGTATTTGAGCTATATTTGTGTTATTTTCATTGTTATTAGAGGCATTCTCATATGATATGGTAACAGAGCTATTTTGACGGTATAGCAGGTGAAACCATCAACCATGTGCACACTGGTTTTATACATGGCCTCAGCTAGAGGGGGAGGATGTGCTCTAGCCGTAGGAGCCGATCACTCTTACGTTTGGTTGGGTAGAGCACCAAAAAAATTCTTGCTTGATCTTGAAATTATGTTATTTGTTGATAGAATGAAAAGTCATGTGAATTAAAAAAAGAAAAATTTTGTGAACTCTTTGATTCCAAGATTAAAAGAAGAAAATCTTTAAAAAGAATGGTGCTTGAAGATAAAGTGATCAAACTTCAACAAACTCCCTTTATTTTAACCGATGGATTACAAGCTTTTAATTTTCATTTTATTTGATATAATTATCTTACTATTTATTCATTTAACCTATTTTTATTTAGCCAATTAACCTTTTGTGATCCATATAAACCTAATAAATATTTATTGATCTCTCTTGATTTGTAAATTTTATTAGTAGAGATTGTTTGCATAAATATGCTTGTTAGATTTGTAATTTCATTTAACATTTTTTAATTAAGTCACTTAAAGATATTTGGTGTGTTTATGCATATTTGAAGTGTAATAATTTTTTTGTAATTAGATTAGTACGTGGTTATTCAAGTTAAAATCAAGATTAGGTTTTTTGAACTTGAGATAGGAGCTTGATTTCTAATGCTATTAATATATTATTTGTGAATAAAAATTTCTTGAGGTTTTGAAAAGAGTTAATTACGATTTCTCTATGTAGAATGATCAATTCTCCTCAATTTTTTAAAAATACATTAACTTTCTCCTGATAATTGTCATAATATATTATAATTTTACTGTTAATCAACTTTAAAATTGTCAATAATGATAGTAAAAAGAAAGAAATACATTTATCATTTATTTTTAATTAATTACATCTTATTTTTGCCTTAAAATTTTTGTTTAGAGTTACAAATATATTTTTATATTTTTTGACGACTTTAAAAATAAAATAAATAAATAAATTTTTTATTTTATTTTTTAAAAAATAAAAAATATTTTTTTTAAAAAATATTTTTACTTTTTATTTTTAAATTTTTCAAAAATATGAAAATAAATTTTTTATTTATATTAAAAAATTTAAAAAGAAATAATTTAATTTCTTCTTAAATTATTTTTTAAAATAAAAAATAAAAAATATTTTTATTTATTTTTTATTTTCAAATTTATCAAAAAATATGAAAATAATTTTTTAACCCTAAACAAAAAGTAAGAGAATCAAACACAAATAAAAACAATAGATGGATTAATCTTGCAATTTGCTCTTTATATTATTATCATATTTTAAGTTAATCATATTCTGTCAAACTTAAGTTTTTACTTGTCCTTAAGCAAAATTAGAATTGAACATAATAAGGAAATTTAACCTTCTCATATTTATGTTAAACAAAATTTTTAAAAGAGTTAATTATTGTTTTCCTTATAAAATGATCAAATACACTAAATTTTTTCAACCTTTCAAAAATATACTAACTCTCCCCTAATAAATGTCTCATTATACTTGTATATCATTCCGTTTAATTTTATCATTAATCAACCTAAAATGGTCAATAAGGGTAATAAAAAGATAGAAATACCCTTATACTTTATTTTTAATTAATTACATTTTATTTTTGCTTTAAAAAAAAATTTAAGGTTAAAAAAATTATTTTCATATTTTTTGAAAAATTTAAATTTATTTTCATATTTTTTGAAAAATTTTAAAATAAAAAATAAACAAAAATATTTTTTAAAAAATATTTTTTATTTGTTATTTTTTATTTTAGAAAATAATTTAAGAAGAAATTATATTATTTCTTCTTAATTTTTTTAATACAAATAAAAAATTCATTTTCATATTTTTGACAAATTTAAAAATAAAAAGTAAAAAATATTTTTATTTTTTATTTTCAAGTTTTTATTTTTTAAAAAATAAAATAAAAATATTTTAAAAAAAATTTCAAATATTTTTAAAAAATATTTTTATTTTCAAATTTGTCAAAAATCTGAAAATATATTTTTTAACCTTAAAAAATATTTTTTAAAGTAAAAATAGAATGTAATTAATTAAAATTAAATAGGAAAGACATTTCTATTTTTTTACTGCTCTTTTAGGGTTGATTAACGGTAAAATTAGACGGAAGAGTTTGATAGTATATTGTAACATTCGTTAGGGAGAGTTACTGTATTTTTGAAAGGTTAAGAGAACTTAATATATTAGGTCATTTTACAGGAAGAAATAATAATTAACCTTTTATCTGGTTAATTACGATTTTTTCAATATAGAATGACTTAATACACTAACTACTTCTTCATATTTTTTAAATACATTAACTCATCATGACGAATGTTAATATATACTATTAAATATTTACATTCAATTTTTATCTATTTTGCTATTAGTTAGTACTATAATGGTTAATAAAGATAGTGAAAAGATAAAAATGCATTTACTTTTTATTTTTAGTTAATTAAATTTTATTTTTATTTTAAAAGATATTTTTTAGAGTAAAAAAAAATATTTTTATTTATTTTTTATTTTAAAATTTATTAAAAAATGAAAATAAAATTTTAATTCTAAAAAATATTTTAATTATTTTTATCTTTTCAAGCATTTTAACTTTGATTAATAGCAAAATAAACGAAAATTAAATGAAAAAATATGATAATATGTTGTCATATTCACTCAAGAAATTAATATATTTTGAAAAAATTAATAAAAATTTATATTTTAGATTATTTTATATAAAAAAAAATGTAATTAACCTAATTATTATGTTCATCTGTCCCGCCTCTTGCAACTTGTAAGTAAGCGAAGCAATCATTGGACAACTAACTTTGAGTCAGAATTAATTGTGTTGTATATGGTTCATACCGAAATAAAGGGACAGATGCTGGAGTGGAATGGAGTGACAGTATCTATTCAATCGGAAAATATTCTAATTGTGTGCGAGTTTAATTAGTGGGTTAGGGGTGTGGGGGGCAACGCTCCCACGGTATGATATAAGGTAATTATGTAAATGTACCATGTGTTTTATATATATATATATATATATATATATATATATATATATATATTTATAACCCTAAAATTTTTTATCCCTTTTAATAATAATATTTTAACCGCTCTGCCCCCTAATTTTTGTGTTTTTTAATTCTTATTTCAATAGCTTGTTTCTCAACAAATTGACTATATATAATCGTCTTTTCTGTAACAAAAGTTCAATAGAACTCTGAAAGTAGTCTTGGATGGGGTTAGGTATGGCTAAAAACCAGACACGTGATATAGGGTTGGTAGTTGATAATTACTAGGTTGGCTAGTTAATAAAGCAGACAGCACTTGCCTCTCTGTGACAGTAGCTTCTGGCTGTGGGCAACTGGCACTGTATTGACTTCAGTTCAGCAAAAATATTAGGCTACAGAGAGTGAGAGATCGAGCGAGCAAAAGAAATTAGAATTGAAAATGGAAGGAGAAATAGTAGACAACAAACAGGTGGTATTCAAGGGGTATATAGACAGGGCACCAAGAGAGACGGACATGGATTTTAGGATTGGGAAAGTGGAGTTCAAAGCAACAAACGGGTCTGGGGCTTTTGTGGTGAAGAATCTCTACTTGTCCTGTGACCCCTACATGAGAGGTCGAATGCGTGACTACCATGGCTCTTATATTCCTCCCTTTGTCCCTGGCCAGGTATTTCATTAGTTGCTATTTTTTGCTTGCAATTGCCCTCGTCTTCTGATAGAATCAGAGGGTCAGGGAACTCGTGTTAATAATCTAATTAATACACGTATCATGTAATTTACTGTGATGAAGCCCATACAAGGATTCGGTGTAGCAAAGGTTTTGGCTTCTGATAATCCAGATTTCAAGCCTGGTGATTTGGTTTCTGGTTTGACTGGTTGGGAAGAGTACAGCTTGATTAAGAAGCCTGAACAATTCAGAAAAATTCAGCAAGATGATGTTCCTCTCTCACTTCACCTGGGTCTTCTTGGTATAACATTCTTATTCTCCGTTCACTATATGACTCGTCACTTGTCTTTTCACTTCCCAGTTGAACTAGTAGATCACCTTGGGCTTAATGATGCCCTTGGGTTAATTAAGGCTTAATTGAGCTGAGATTTAATTTTCAAAGCGAGTTATAGACAATGTATCCTTTCATTTAATTAAATGAGGGCATAAACTTGGTGGAAATGCTCTTGCAGGTATGCCAGGTCTTACTGCTTATGCAGGATTTTACGAGGTCTCATCCCCTAAGAAAGGAGACTATGTGTTTGTGTCTGCTGCATCAGGAGCCGTTGGCCAGCTTGTCGGTCAATTTGCCAAGTTACATGGCTGCTATGTAGTTGGAAGTGCGGGGACAAGCCAAAAGGTAACTTTATTTCTGTTGCAATTCACGATTTATCTTTTTCATCTATAAATGATACTGCAAACAAGAGAAATTACTTCTAGACTAATAATGACAATTAGAACTGATACAAAGGAAAAAATTCTGAATGGGGAATATTAGGTTGATCTTTTAAAGAATAAGCTTGGATTTGATGAAGCTTTCAACTACAAAGAAGAGCCTAACCTGGATACATCTTTGAAAAGGTTAGTGAGAACTTGGTTTTCCTATGTGAGAGTCAGTAAAGCCCTTTCCACCCTTATATCTATGCGTTAGATTTTGTTTTGTGAATTTTGCCTCTGTTTTATTTAGATTTCTATATCACTTGTAAATAGGTATTTCCCAGAAGGCATTGACATCTACTTCGATAATGTGGGGGGAGATATGCTTGATGCTGCCTTGCTGAACATGAGGATTTTTGGCCGGATTGCAGTCTGTGGAATGGTGTCTTTGAAAAGTCTCTCTGATCCTCCAGGGCTTCACAACTTGTTCAATCTTATAAATAAACGCATTAGGATGCAGGGATTCTTGCAAAGTGATTACTTTCATTTGTATCCACAGTTCTTGGAACATGTTGTTAACAACTACAAGCAAGGGAATATTGTGTACATTGAAGACATGAATGAAGGATTGGAAAGTGCTCCAGCTGCTCTGGCGGGACTATTTTCTGGTAAGAATGTGGGTAAGCAAGTCATTCGTGTAGCCTATGAATGATTTTTATGATGAAAAGATGGAACCATGCAGTTGTTCTAAATATGTGAATAAATGTCAAAATTCACTTTTGACAATATATGTGTGTGTGAGTGAGTGAGAGAGAGAGAGAGAGAGAGAGAGAGAGGTGTTTGAAAATGAAGATCATGACCTATAATTTTGTAAATTTAATTAAAAAGATTATTGAAGGAATTCAAATAGAAGCACTCGTAGAAGCAAAAACACTAGCATATGGCCGCCAGCGCCACTGGATGTCAAGTTGGCTAATGGGTTTCAAATAATTGCTTCTCCCATTTTTCACTTTTGACAATATGTATGAGTGTGTGTGTGTTTCTGTGTACGTGTGGGTGGGTGTTTGTGAGAGACAGAGGGACAGAGGGGTTTGCAAATGAAGATCATGACCTATAATTTTGTAAATTTGATTATTGAAGGAATTCAAATAGAAGCACTCGTAGAAGCAAAAGCACTAGCATATTGACGCCAGCACCTCTGGATGTCAAGTTGGCTAATGGGTTTTAAATAATTGCTTCTCCAATTTTCTCCCCCTACCCATTGAAAAGAAAAACTCAAATTTTCCGTAGGAAATGATAAACAGTTAGGGTCCGTACTTTTTTAGAAGGTGGACAATGACCAACCCATTATGTAAGCAACCACGAAACAATGGTAATGGTCTTTTCTCAAGTCAAGACAGTCGATTCATTGCCGCGGAAAAAAAAAAGAACATAAACGGCCCTACACTTTTCTTTTCGTTTCTTTCTTTCTTTCAATACACTAGTATATCAATTATGTGATCCTCAGCTCATTGGCTCTGAATGTTCAAAACCAAAGACTTTTTTCTTTTCCCTTTTCACTTTGAACTGTCTCGCATCTTTGGTTTGTCGAAAAGGTTTGCCAAAAAAAGAAAAACAAAGTCTTCGTTTGAAAGAACAAACCCCACATGGATTTTCCTGGCTCATTTCGTCCGAATCAACTCAACCCCTCCTACTTTTTTAGCGTAATAGTAATCCCTTTTTTTCTCTTTTTTCATCATCATTTCATGCTCATCTGGTCTGGTGTAGAAATTGGCTTCCTTCCTTATTTTTCTTTGTTTAATGGCATTGAGAGGCAATTAGCAGAACAGAACAGAGTAATGCCACTTTTAAAGATATAGAGTGCCTGAAATCCATAAAAGAGTCTATTGAAGACCCAAATAACTACTTGATCTCATGGGATTTCAACAACACTGAAGGCTTCATATGTAGATTCACTGGGGTCGACTGTTGACACCCAGTAGAGAACAAAGTTCTGAATATTCGACTTTCAGATATAGGGCTAAAGGGAAAGTTCCCGCGTGGAATTCAGAAATGCACCAGCTTGACTGGCTTAGATCTTTCCAACAACAAGCTCTCTGGCTCTATACCTTCTGATATATGAAAATTAGTCCCATTTGTCACGTCTTTTGACCTCTCCTTCAACAATTTTTCAGGTGAAATTCCAATCAATCTTGCCAACCGCAGTTTCTTGAATATATTTAAATTCGATAATAACTGATTCAATGGCAGTATTCCTCTGCAACTAGGCCAGCTTCCTCGAATCAAGACATTTACTGTCGCTAACAATCTGTTATCTGGGCAGGTCCCTATTTTTTAGTATTACAGCTGATAATTGTGCAAATAATCTGTGGAGGGCCATTGAACTTGTGCCCAGGCATTCGAAGAAAATTCCCTGTGGGAATAATAGCTGCAGCTGCGGCTGGTGGGATCACATTTACAGCTATTATTATGTGCATCATCCTCTGCTATTTGTTTCGAGGAGCGGCCAAGAAGAAGGAAGATGACCCTGAAGGCAGCAAGTGGGCTAAGGCCATGGAAGGAACTAAAGGCATAAGGCAAGTTCAAAAAACTATTTCCATTTTTTCTGTTTTTCTACTAGCTATAATTATATATGATAAAAATGCCCAAGTGGGTTAACACACAAGCTTGTTATATTGATAGGTTTCTATGTTCAAGAAGTCGATTTCAAAGATGAGGCTGTGATCTCATGAAGGCAAATAACAACTTCAGTAAATTCAACATCATTGGAGAAGGAAGAACATGAACTATGTACAAAGCAATGCTTCCTGATGGTACTTCCCTTACGGTTAAGAGGCTGCAAGACTCTCAACGCTTGGAGAAAGAAAGTGTCGGAAATGAATAATTGGGAGTGTCATACACAGCATTTTGGTTCCCTTGTTGGGTTTTTGCGTGATAAGGAGGAGAGACTTTTGGTATACATATACATGGACAATGGTACACTCTATGATAAATTACATCCAGTGGAACCTGAGCTCAGATACATGGATTGGCCTTTAAGGCGCAAAATTGCCATTGGAGCAGCTAAAGGTTTGGCATGGCTTCATTTTAATTGCAATCCTCGAAATTATTCATTGAAATATAAGCTGCAAATGCATACTATTGGATAAAGATTTTGAGCCAAAGTTGTCAGGTTTCGGCCTTGCAAGGCTGACGAACCAGGTTGACACCCATTTAAGTACTTTTGTGACTGGGAAGTTAGGGGTCTTAGGTTATTTAGCTCCTGAATATCCACGGCACTGGTAGTCACCCCAAAGGGAGATGTTTACAGCTTCGATGTAGTTCTTCTGGAGTTGATCACTGATGAAAAACCCATTCATGTCCTCAATGCCCTTGAAACCTTCAAGGGAAGTTTAGTGGAGTGGATCACACAGCTTTCAGGCAACTCTCTTCTTCATACTATCATCGATAAGCCTTTGCTTGGGAACGGTTTCGATAGCAAAACTCTACCAGTTCCTCAGAGTGGCTTGTAACTGTGTGATTCCAACTGTAAAGGAGACCTACAATGTTGGAGGTGTACCAGCTTTTGAGAGCTATTGGGGAAAGATATCAATCCACAACTGATGATGAAATCATGTTGCCAACTGAAACTGGTGACGTTGATTTTCCAGGTGAACTGATTGTTGCTCAATATGTAAAGGAGGCTCAATAAAGGACAGAGAGAAAGAGAGTTTGATGCTATTCGTAGCAGTCGTGATTTATTGTAGTATTTAGGGATGTAGGTGGTATTCTTATACTACTTTAAGCTACTAGTTTCACTTTTCTATTAGATTGAAACGCCAATTGTATATGTAGTTTTATGCTATAGCATTTGTTTTGCCAAATGAAATTGCTGCTTCTGTCATTTTCTAAAACGTGCAACACCTTTGTTTTTTCTTTAACCCCTTCCTCGGGAAACGCAAGTCGCAGCATGGAACACACAACATACCCTATGTAAGTTTAATTATGCCTGGAAAGAAGAAGGGGATCTCTATTCTAAAACCGCTGAGAGTTAAGATACAAGGAACATTATTCCCATCTCAATACAGAGATCAACAGGCCTGTTTCTTTTTTTTTTCCCCTCTCAAGGCAAAGAAGGAACACTTGAAAACCGTTTCCTCTAGCTAATGCATCATATCTCTACATGAAGCTTATGAATATTTGGCATGCAGCATAACAGAAACGTGGAAAACTTCAATCTCGTTTCTTTCCCTTTTCTATCTGAAGGAAAAGAAAAGCAGAAAAAGAAAGCACTGGAAAGAATGGATAAAGAGCCCTATTTGAGATTAGTCCACTTTGAAAAGAAGCTGCAGAGGATCTCAAATATCACAACGGAATAGGATATCCACGGAGGTTAGTAGAATCCACACCTGACTCCCGCACCAGTGCCACCCTTCCAGTCCGAGCCACCTTCAAGTACAGAGAGGCAAAAAAAAAAAAAATCACTTCCAATAATATGAGGAAAAAATATTTATCTATCTGTTCAGTACAATTGACAAACTTCTTTAAATCTAACTTAATTGTAGCTTAGGTTCAGGGCTAAAATTCATGTGCAATAGAGTAGCAGTTGGAAAATGAGAATCAGAGGATAGACCTCACAAATCCCATACGGCTCTAATTGTCTCTGCAGGGCAGCCATCTTGTTTAGATCACCTGTAAGCTGGATAGAAACAAATAGCTAGAAGATTAGTAATTGGAAACAAATAATAGCAGTTGAAGAAGACGAGCAATAGAACCAGCATTCACTGGCATAGCAATAAATGGAGAGCTCCTGCATAGCAGGTAATTCCAAGTTTCTGTATGGCCCCACAGCCTAGTAATTTTCACTGCTTTAATTTTGATCGTCATAGATTAATACTTGGGATAACAAGGTATAGGCAATCATAGTAATGTTTCATGTAAAATTGAGTGGCGGATCGACTTTAGCAGATTGGATGCATGTAAAATTGGGTGGCTGATCGACTTTAGCAGATTGGTCAATGTATAAAGTAATACTGACATTCTACCTGATGCCTCAGTCCGCATTCCACTTTTGTCTTTTAGTGAAATTTTATTTTATACCACCAACTATTCAATCCAAACTTGCATCAATGCCACTCAATTTTTAACGGACACAATTGTGATGTTGGTGGCAATGAAGTAAGAATCACCAATGATAATATCATATACTTAAATTGCTAGTTTGAACAGGACAGCTTACTACAACACGATGTTGATATCTTATAAAATCCTAAGCGAATGAAAAAAGTGAGAAAATTATAATGGATTTGAAAACTTTCTTGACATAGAAAAACATGCTAGCTGAGTGTTGAGCTTACTGCTTCAAGTTAGTAAGGGAGGAATTACCTCAAGGGTAATTGTGTGATCAGACACATCAACAGCTTTGGCCCGAAATATGCTAGCAATATCAAGAGCATCCCTTCTAGCAGCAGCGTTTACAGCTACCTTTATCAGCATCAATTCTCGTTCTGCAAATGGCACGTGTGTAATATCACGTACCTGAATAAACAACACCCTTCTTTGTCATCTATTTGCTCAATTGGAATATGAATCGATCCAAAATGAAAATTAATAACCATGATGAGATCAGCTGCTATTTCAAAATTAATGAGGAAAAAAAGTTAATTTATCAACAATCTACAATAGGAATCTGGTGGGAAAAACTGGATATTTCAATTAAGCTTCATTTATTTTACTAGTAAAAAAGTTTAGAAAATTCTCTCTCAAAAGTAGAAGAAAAACAGGATTCCAAGTATGAACATATAGAAATCTAAGTACAGTTTAAGGATGTAATAACAATTTATTCATGAGATTAACAAATTAATTGGGGTTGGCTATATAGATTTGTTTTTTTCCACTCTAAATTATTTTGGCGATGTCTTATAATAATTGTAATATATCTAAATCATATTGTATTCCTCTTTTTCAAATTAATTTAAGTCTATCTCTGTCCTTCTTCCTCTCATCCATCATAATGTGTTCAACCTTTTGAACCGTAGTCTCCCTGAATCTCCGCTTCATATGCTCAAACCATTTTAATCTATATTCTTCTATTTTGTTCTCAATCGAAGCGATTTTCACTTTTTTTTATAATACTTTCATTATGTATATTATCCATTTTAATATGACCACACATTTATCTTAGCATCCTCATTTCGGCCATACTCATCTTCGATACATGTTGTCTATTCACTACCATATTACATAGCCGGTCGGATAGCCGTATAATAAAATTTTCCTTTCAATTTATTGGACATCCTGCAATCACATAGAATTCTTATGTTAAGTCTCTATTTTAACCACTCAGCTTTTATCCTATCGTTAACATCTTCTCCATAACCTCCATTTTTTTGGAGTATTGAGTCTAGATATTTAAAATGAATGCTTTAAAACAATGTCACTCCATCCAAGCTAATTCTTTCATTATTCCCACTTTGACCTTAACTAAACTTGTAATGTATATATTCCGTCTTGATCAAGCAAACTTTCAGTAAAAAAAAAAAAATTACTGAATCTAATTAACTTTTGGTCAAGCAACAAGATTAGTACCCAAAAGCCTGCTCATCTATTACATGTTATTATGATATCATTTCTCTGGCTTCTAGATTGAATCATCCATGGCCTTATCATCAAGACAATTATTGCACAAAATCCCATATTATCATCTATATTGTGTCAACAAGTGAAGTTTAAATTTCTCCAGGTTCTTCGGGCAATTATTGCACAAAATACCTAGATTGCCTCATAAGAGAATTGCAATTCCATTTTTAGTGTAATATATAGGCCAGTCATTTTCTTTTTCTCCCTTTTTGAGCTCCTTTTTTTTCACATTTTTTTCTTTGAAAATCACATGGTTACTTGAAATTAAATGCTAAGACGTTTGAGGATTTTAAGAAAAACTCATTGCCCCTTACCTCGTGCAGATCTATCAACTTGTGAAGATGCATTACCAACTTGCCAATTGACTCATCAGTTCCAGGAATAACAGTAGTAATGCGAGAAAGTCCCGCTTTTTCAGCATGACCAACAGCAAGACTCTGAGAAATTGAAGTGTGAAAAGGAAGTTACAGTGAGAATAATATATCAAGATTAGCTGGAAAAGAAAGATGAACACAACTATACTGACCTGAACGTTATAACCTCTTCGGGATATGACACCAGTGACAATGTTGAGAACACCGGGAGAATCATTCACAAGCATAGATAGTGTATGTGACCGAAGTCCACTTGACTGAAATGTTAAATCAACAAAGAAAAGCATGAGAAAGGTTAGGCAACGATTAAAATACAGCTGAGCCAGCTGAACACATACACCATTTATTATAGATCAACCAATTATCATAACGAATTAATGTTACCATACAATTCTTATGATTTAGAAATGGATTTAAAAAAAAAAAAAAAAGAAAGCAACAAGAAGAGATAACAATCACTTTGACTGGGATATTACATTCATACATGGCTTAACGCTCACACAAACCAGGAAGCCACTGCTCACTAAAATGAATATGAAAGTAATTTTATAATGTTGAAAAGCAAACAAAATTTCAATGGATAAAGTTTGTTCCAAGATGACATTGCTTTCAAAAGTTTACACCAAATGTTAGTGGAATTTTTTGAACATAATCATGATTATTATGTAAATAAATAGCTAATGT
This sequence comes from Aleurites moluccanus, assembly GCA_948193065.1. Taxonomy (NCBI): domain Eukaryota; kingdom Viridiplantae; phylum Streptophyta; class Magnoliopsida; order Malpighiales; family Euphorbiaceae; genus Aleurites; species Aleurites moluccanus. Next base: position 12,348 of record CANXYC011894850.1, read on the forward strand.
ATGGTATGCAAAAGAGAAAACAAACTTATATGAATCTTGAGTGGAAAATCAGAGCCTTACATCTTCGTCATAGAGAACACCCCAATGAGCATCAAGAACTTGATTCACTAAGAAGTCATCATAAGGCTCCACAGGATATACATCACCCTTCAATTCAGAAAAAAGAAATAAATAAAAATAAAAATTTAACCCTCGTTCAACACATTTTACAAATGATTTAATGCAAAATCACAGCATAGAGAAGCCAAAAGAGAAACAAAAATTACAGAACAATTATGACGCAGATACTGTAATATATAATGAGATGGATTTATCAAACTACACATATCAGGACACGAGTTCAATCCTGAGACAACAAGGAGAAAACCTTAGACACATGAATCAGTTATAGAAACATTGTACAGATGTTTTTTCCCTCTCTCTCTCTCCACATCAAAATTGGGAAACATGGTTCTGCAACTTCATATGATCAGATCCTACATGTAAACATCATCAGGTTAATTTAACTTGCAATCCAAGGACAACCCTCCCTGAGCCCATTGAAGAAATAGATAGAACAAATGAAAAAAAAAATCATTGAATAACAACAATATATACTCCTGCCTGATTGACTGAATCCCGTAAAACCATTTCATAGAAGTTCATTGATATCTTCTTTTTATAAAGCAAATTGACTTTGATTCAAATGAATTAACATTAGACATCACTGCTTTAGGATTAAATCAATAAATTTAAGCTTAGATCAAATGCACATGCTATAACATAAACAAAGGATGCTCTAACATGAAATGCTATTTGATATTGTGATTTCTTATCAAGGTTTTGAAGCAAGCCGCATGCAATTATCAGGCTAAAAATTGCAATAATAGTTTATTCTGTAGCACATGAAAGGCAAACACAGCACGCAAAGAATTCCTGGTAACTAGAATTAAACATATATACCTTAGATGATAAAATGCTGTGGCCATTAAGTGATCCGTTTGAATTCCCTGAAAAATTATTTGCAAGATTACTCGAAAAAACATCACCAGGCTGTGTCCTTTCAAGGTCAGGGTAAGAAGCCGCAGAAAATTTCCAAAATGGAGCTGTCTCACCCATCCTTTCCCGTCTTAGAGCTATCTATAATTAGCATCAATCCAATTACACAGACAATATCATAGCTTAGTATAGACAAACAAAAAAAAAAAAGATATATATATATATATATATATATATATATATATATATATATATATATATATATATATATATATATATATATATAAAGAATATAAAAAAAAAAAAAAAAAATATA
>CANXYC011895269.1:0-10347 GCA_948193065.1 Aleurites moluccanus
GTTACAGCGGTTTCACAACCAATAATACAGATGAGTCAGACTGGCAACAGAGAGATTGCAGGCAGAGGCAGAAGTCAGGCCCCTGTAGAGTGAGGACAGGGAAGTGTATTCATAGTGAATCCATAGGAAGCACAGAAAGCAAACAATACAATGACAGGTATGATCCCAGTACATAATGAAATTGCTTAAGTATTATTTGATTCGGGTGTCACTGTAATACCTTATAAAAGCATAACATGTTTTTGTGAATAAAGTTCTCAGTATATGGTTTGAAATTATCGAAATGACTTATGATAATTTTGGAAACTCAGTTAGAGCGAAAATGAGAAACTTTTTTGGAAAATGTCGGTGTCGATATCACTGCCGCAAAAATAGTAGCCCGGTCGATAGATGAATTTCTTATTTTCACTAGAGGGTAAATGATTATGTGTATGCATGTGTAAATACAGTAAAAAGAAAGAGGAGAAAAATGTTTAAAAATACTGATAAAGTAAGCGATGACAAAACCGTACATAAAGAGAACTTTAGGGATATAGTGAAATTTCGACAATCTGAGTTTTAGAACGGCTCTGAAACTATTTTTATTAATAAGTATTAATAAAAATAAGATGTTTGAATTTTCACTTTGAAATCCAAATCATCACAAAATTGTTAGAATAAATTACCGAAGGAAAATGTGGCAAAAGCACAATTTAAGGAAAGTTTGAGGACCAAATGAAAATTTGCCAAATGTGACTTACTATATAAACCACACTTAGCAAAATTTTGCCTATGTTGTTCATCTCATCCGTAGCTTTCCATTTCAATTTCCATTTGATTTTTCTTCCATTTTGTTAAGAGAAATTGATGGAAACTTGATTTAAACACCAAATAATCCATCCTCCATCCATTTCCATCCATAGAAATTAAGAAATTTTCAAGAACAAAGTCATTGTGGATTTCGGCCATTTCAAGCATTTGAGGTGAAATATTGCTTTGTTTGATTTTATATTTGATTTAGGGTTAATTGATGTTAGTTAGATTGGGTAATTAGTTTAATTGCATCAAATGATGCATATAGTATTTTTACCCAATTTTCAAACCCTAAACTTAAGTTGTGTGAAGTGATTTTATGTAATTGAGTTAGGATGTGTAAATTGAATATAGAATAAGTCAATTGGAAGTTAATTGAGGATTAATTGATGGTTGAATTGTTGTAGAAAATTTGATTGAGGGAAATTGCCGATTTTACCTACTTTGAGGAATTTGAAGAATTGGGTGGCAAAGCAATTTTGCTTGATAAATTGGAGTGCTAGGTGAGTCTTTTATGCATCATTTGTCATGCCTATTATATTAAAATGCCAATTGGAATCCTTGAGTGAAAGCCAAAAGTGGCCAAACCCTAATTAGGGTAATTTGCCTTATTGTGTTCTTAGTTTTTGGCTTATTTTTCCTTGCCTAATTGATCCAATTGATGATATTTATTGTGCTGTATATAATGCCTATGTAATTTCTTATATTGTTTATTATAGTTGATAATTAGGGAAATGTCAATGTTGCACCAAAACTATGCCAAAATGTCTATTAAATATTGCACACAATGTGTTCAATAAAATGCCTAACCCAAAAATCTATAGGCCAACCATTTGATTGCTATCGTCACCACTAATAATGGCATGCCAATTGTGTCAACTTTTTTTTGGCCGTAAATGACCAACTTATGTTTGTTCCCATTGTTGGTTACTAGACCTTTGGTCATAGTATAATCGATTGTTATTGATATTTTATTGACTCTGTTGCTCGTTCAATTGATTGATGATGAGTTATTGATACTTGCCAATGCCATTATTTTGAAATGGTGTCTATTGATGTGTTTATTGATTCTATTGATTCTGAGGTGATTTGACAGAGTTGCCGCCCTGACAGGGTAGTGAGTACATACTCTCAGCTTTGTGCACAATGTATTGTTTGATACCCTGTACTAGGAAGGGATGTCCTAGTCATAAGACATGATCCGTCTTATGTTTATTTATATGAGTGATTTGTGCTTGACATATTTTTATGCATTCTCTGGCTCTATATCTATCATTTCCATCTTATCCATGTGATATATTTCCATTGATGTGATTATTTATTTACAGTCATATTTTGTACTTGATTCTGTATTACAGATATTTTGAGCAGATTATTTCATTTATTTCATCTGCCTATTGCTTATTGATATTCTATTTCCTATTTTATTGGTCGATGCATATTAGATTCACTGAGTATCATATATACTCACCCTCTCACTGTTTACCCTCTCAGGTGCAGAGTAGGAGGCAGATATCCTATCACTTTTGACTCTCTGTGGATTCTATAGTGTTATAGCAGTGTAATTATATTTAAACATTGAATATTTTGTATGTTGATATCCTAGCTGCTCCATGGGTTATGTGTGGTATACTGCTATTGATTGATGATGGGTATAGATTTTTTCGCTGCGATATTGTGTGGTATATGATTGTATTGTAGTGATTGATGGGTTCTATGGATTCCGGTTGCCTCGGCATCTCCTACACCCTAAGACCATCGTGGGCCACCAGATCAGGTCGTGACAGTCACACATTCTTTTGTTTCATCGATGTTTGCACCTAGACTGAATATGGAGAGACAATTATCAAAGATACTGTTAGAAATATCTACTCCTATGAAAGAGAGTATAAAAGTGATTTATGTGTACCCGGACTGTATGGTAGAAATTAAGTGTAGATTTTTGCATTCTAATTTAGTAGATTTGCCTATGTTAGAGTTGGATGTGGTATTGGGGATGGATTGGATGACAGTTCATCGTGCAATGATCGATTATTATGAAAAGAAAATTAAATTTCAGCCTGAAGGGTAGGTAGAGTTTGAACACTAGGGTGATAGATGTGAATCAGGTATCAAGCTTATTTTAGCAATCAGGGCTAGAAAAATGTTAAGTAAAGGATATTCAGCTTACCTGGCATATGTAGTAGATACTCAGAAGGCTCCGATAGGAATTGATCAGATCCCTATTGTTAATTTCTTGATGTTTTCCCTGAAGATTTGTCAGGGCTACCCCTAAAAAGGAACATTGAATTCAAAATTAAAGTGTACCCTAGATACGATATCCATTCCTCCTTATCAGATGGCACCTACAAAATTAAAGGAGTTGAAAGTTCAATTGTTAGAATTACTGGATAAGAGGTTCATTAGACCAAGCAGTTCTCCTTAGGGTGCTCTAGTATTGTTTGTAAAGAAGAAAGATAGTTCTTTATGGATGTGTATTGATTACAGACAGTTGAATAAAGTGACAGTTAAGAATAAATATCTTCTTCCATGGATTGATGATTTGTTTTATCAATTGCAAGGTGTAGGTCATTTCTCCAAGATTGATATGAGGTATAGTCATCATCAGTTGCAGATTAAGAAGGAAGATGTACCCAAGACAGCTTTTAGAACTCGGTATGGACACTATGAATTTCTGGTGCTGCCATTTAGATTAATGAATGCTCTTACAACGTTAATGGATTTAATGAACCAGGTTTTCAAGCCACACTTGGATAAGTTTGTCATAGTGTTTATTGATGATATTCTTATCTACTCTAATAGTGAAAAAGAGCATACAGAACATCTGAGAGTGGTACTACAGTTATTGTGGGAGAACATATTATATGCTAAGTTATCAAAGTGCCAATTTTGGCTTATTAAAGTATGTTTTTTGGGCCATGTTATCAGCAAGGAAGGTATTAAGGTAGATCCCCAAAAGGTAGAAGCCGTTGCTAATTGGTCATGACCAACTAATGTTACTAAGATATGCAATTTTCTCTGTATGGTTGGTTATTACTGGTGATTTGCAAAGGATTTCTCCAAAATTGCTACTCCATTAACCAAACTGACTAGGAAACAGGAGAAATTCCAGTGGACTGATGAGTGTGAAAAGAGTTTTCAGACATTGAAAACCTGTCTTACAACTGCACCAGTTTTAGCCTTACCAACGGAGACTAATAAATTCATGGTGTATTGTGATGCATCCAAAGTAGGACTGGGATGTGTGTTAGTGTAGAATAAGAGAGTTATTGCCTATGTTTCGTGCCAAATGAAGAAACATGAGGTAAATTATCTAACTCATGACCTAGAAATGGTTGTAGTAGTTTTTGAACTAAAGATTTGGAGGCATTACTTATATGGAGCTAAATGTGAGATCTATACAGATCATAAAATACTATTGTATATTCTGCAATAGAAAGATCTGAACTTATGGCAGCAAAGATGGGTTGAATTATTACAGGATTATGACTGTGAGATATTATATCACCCAAGTAAAGCCAATGTTATGGCCGGAAGTTGATGGATAGTCTAGCCCACATTACAGATACAAGAAGACCATTGATCTGGGAAATGAAAGAACTTATTGATATGGGAGTTGAATTGGAATTGGAGTCCTAGGATCAAAACCAGGCTCTGCTAGCCCAATTTCAGGTAAAACCAATATTGATTGATGACATTAAAGCAGTATAGGAAAAGGATCCTTATCTACTGAAGTTAAAAGAAGATGTTCATAATAGTAAGGCTCCTGAGTTCATAGTGGATGATGGAGTATTAAAATGTGGGAAACGACTGTGTGTCCCTGATACTAATGGATTGTAGGAACGGATCATGAAAGAGGGGTATTATGCTTACTACAGTGTTCACCCTGGAGTCACAAAGATGTATCATGACCTAAAAGAGCAATATTAGTGGCCTAATATGAAGCGTGATGTAGTTAAATTTGTGTCTACTTGCTTAGCTTGTCAGCATATTAAGTTTAAGCACCATAAGCCATCGGGTTTGCTACAAGAGATTTAGTTGCAGGAATGGAAATGAGAACAAGTTACTATGAATTTTGTGGTTGGTTTACCGAAGACTTTACAGAGATATGATTCCATATGGGTTATAGTTAATAGACTGACTAAGTCAGCTCATTTCGTAGAAGTGAAGACCAACTACACTGCAGCACAATACGTCTAATTATATGTTGATAACATAGTACGACTTCACGATATGCCATTGATGATCATCTCTGATAGAGGAACACAGTTCACATTGAGGTTTTGACAGAAATTCCAAGAGGCATTAGGTACACAACTATGGTTTAGTACTGTATTTCATCCACAAACTGATGGCCAATTATAGCATATTATACTGTCACACCCCTAAACCATCGGTGCAACGGTCCTAGGACAAGCGTAGGTATAAGGCCACCGCACACCCCTAGAACCCTTAGATAACCTGGATCAAATATACAACACATACTAGCATCATGTCAAACATCCATATCTTATATATATCTCATCAACCTGATATGACATTTCCTTTTGTTCCTTACCGATTAAAAGATAATTCTAACATCAATATGGAACAAGAGAAAGTCTACAATGCTATCCATGTCAATAAAAGAATAAGGAATATTACACACATCTACGGAGCTTCTAAGAGTATACTTCTCATAGAATTTAATACAAATATATAATTCAACTATTATCCACAATATTACATAAAGAGTCTTCTTATGGAGAAGGAAATCAAAAAGTTTTGTCTTCATGATTAACTCTCTCTCGAACTAAGCTAGAACCTAAAATTCACAGAAGTGTGGTAAGCCTTCAACTCAGTAAAATGCGAACAATCAAAATGAATAACATATATGGAATACTTAAATAGCAAATCTTGAACATATACTAGGGTACTAGAAAGAAATCTTAACATATACATTAATATCATAAGTGCTTACAAAGGGTAGCACTATCCAATCATCTCATAATACATATATGAATATCAAATCTTAATTCTTTTTAAGAACATAAATACCTATAAAGAATGGCATTATCAAATAAACATAACATAGAATTGATATCATATCATAATGTTTGTGTAGTCTTGCTACCTTTACGTGGCACATATGCTTGCGCAGACATATGCCTAGAGCTTGTGATCCCCTCTAGGTAGAACACTGATACTATACCATATCAGTTAGGTTTCCTCTGTGCATATTGGACCAATGAATTAACTCTCATTAGGAAAAATGTTCTATAATGTATGTTGTATTGGTTCAACAGTAATTAAAAGTGATCAAGAGATCACAACATATGAATAACATATCATATTATGCATAACAAAGGCTTATTAATGAACTTGGTCTAAGGAAAATAACCAAGTCATTATCAATATTCAAATATTCTATTTAAGGAGGGTTTCAATAAATTGAACTCATAAATAACATATACATATTTATGAATATAATATATTTTAGCAAAAATTCTCATATGGAGAATCATACACATGAAACGAAATTCACACTTATCTCTTAGCACTAAAAAGCTTTTTAGCCAAGTTCAACTCTTGCTCAAATCCAAAATATCCTTAATTCATTGAGTTGTCTTCTCCTAAAAAAAAATTTCAAAATTTTAAAATTTAGGGTTTTCTCAAAACAATTACATAAAATAATCCTTCATAAATTCTAAGCTCTTTAGAGTCTCTATAAACAAATTTTAACATTAATTTAACCATTAATAGATGATGAATAATAGTTATAGAGAAAATCTACTATTCATAATACTATTCATCCAAAAATCATAAATCCTCATAACTACTAAATCTAACCATAAATATTAGTCATTAATGCTCACAAAAGATCACCCATAACTTAAAAATAACTATTCTAGCTAACAAATAACTTAACTCAAGCTAGAGAAAAAATTTGAGAAAATTACCTTATTTTCTCCTCCAAAGAAATTTTGAAGAATTTGACTTGAATTGATTCTATTATGGTCTTTAATTTATGTTTTCTAACATTAATAAGGCTTAATTGGAGTATTAAAACCTTAAAAATGAAGAAAAATAACTTATGGTTGAGAGGAATAGGAAATGGAAAAGAGGAGAGAAGAAGGAAGAAAGAAAAATGAATATGAAGAGAAGCTACTGCAAAAAAAACCTTGAGTTTATTGTTCACGCATACTGTTTATATGCACTGTTCACACTACTGTTCATGCATACTGTTTATATGCATTGTTTACGTGCACTGTTCACGCGCACTATTCACGACAGAAGCTGAAAAAATTCACTTCGGCAGCACATGCTAAACCAGCTCTATTTTGAGCTACAAAAGTCTAAATGTCTCTATTCTTTCTTCCACTTAAACTAGCCACATGAGGCTACAACATATCCCAAATTCTGTCTTTAAAGCCTTGAACATATATTCACAAAATTCTGCACAAATACAAACTTTGTAATTCAAATAAAAACAAACATATCTCACTTCCAAAATAAACGTTTCATAACAAATCTTATATACATCATTGCAAGAATTTCAGAATACATACAAGTAAAAAAAATCTCAGGTGACTTTCATTTGAAATGATAATTATTATAATTAAAATTCTATTAAAAATTTTATTTTTTTATTTAACTCTTTTTTATATTAATTTATTTATATTTATCTGAAATAAATATTGTATAATCATATTTTATTTGAAATATTTTAATTAATACTCTTAAAATACTCGATAAAAGAATAATAATATATATATAATATTAAAATTTTTTACCGAGAAATGGGTCTAAGTAAATCCGCCACAAAAAAAAAAAGGGAAATGTCATATTTTAGGTAAGGATTGAGGAAGGATTTACTAGTTTTGGATTATGGAATTGCTTGCAAATGTGCAAAATGTTGATGCAGTCGAGTTGTCTTCAAACATCACACTTTTGCTAGCACAAAGCCCATTATTAATTTTTCTTTTTTCTTTTTATTTATTTATTATTAACTTTAATTAGAATATAAACTTTCTTTTTGTTTTTGGAGATAACTTTAGAATAGACACTTCATAAAATTCCACTTTTGCTTCATTTATAATTTAGGAAAATATCTCAATATCACATTATGTATAATAATTTTTGCAATAATGACATTAATTTTTTAAAGTTTATAATTTTGATTTTCTCTTTTTTAATTGAAATTGATTCCCACATATCATCAAGTTAAAATATAAAAATTATTTTTCATCTATCCAGCATCTTTTCGACTCATATGTGCATATTTCTCTCTCTACTTTATAAACGAAATAACTCTAGGCATTATTTTCTTTCACTCTTGTGAAACATATATTTTTTTTGTATTCTTTTATTTCTCTTTTTCGAAATCATAGGTTTTGGAGTATTTAATTATTTGTCGCCTTTTAAAATTACAGGCTTTTGGAGCATTCATCTTCTTCACAATAAGTCACAAAAACAAATCTATAAATTTATGAATCAAAGTCGAATGAGTTATATTTGCTCTAAAATTAGTTGAAAAATTAGTTTTGATATAAATATACAATATTTACTGAGTTTGATTTGATATAAAATTAGTCCAAAGAGTTAAAAAGTAGTCAAATCTACATAAAATGTATTTTTTTTATTTGTTGTTTATGTTGTTCATTTGTTTTGGATGCATGAGTTGTGTAAAAATTACTTAGGCATATTTTTCGACTAGATTCGACTTACTTTCAAATAATCTCAATATTAAAGTCGTAATTACTATAAATTAGTCGAATCAAATTTTATTTTACTTGTTTAGTCTAACATTATTGAAATTATGTTATATTACTTTTTTTTTTTGTTGTTGATTTATTTTGCGATCATATTTCGTCTGGTTTTTGACTATTTTCATCAGATGTGAAAATGAATCTGACAAGTGAAATTCAGTTGAAGTCAAGTGGAATTTATTAGAAGAAAAGTCAAAAAAGTTCATATTTAGTTCTTTGTACTGAAATGCTTTTTTTTTTCTTCAAGATTATGAATGCAAATATCGATTTTTTATGGAAAAAATAACTATACATTGCAACTTTAAGAAAAGGATAGCAGAATTAAAAAACAAGTTAACCCCCCAACAACAAACTTTATGCAAGACCCATGTCTGTGCACATTTAATTTTGGGTGTGCCAAGAGATCTGTCCCTATATTTATAAGTTGTGTACCATATTTTATTGAGGAAAGTTGAGGCCACAAAAGAGAAAGCAGCTATTGATCCAATGATAATGTGGTTCGAAATTGGTGGGAATAGGGTGAAGTTTGGCCAATTGGAGTTTGATTGTAACCAGTCTTTCTTTTGGAATAACAAGGAGGTGTTAAATTTTGTCTACGTAGAAACCCCAAAACTACTGAGACGTTTACTTGGGAATGAGCAGAATTACAATAACATCATAATGAGTGATGTTATCGATGCCTTTAAGAAATTAAAGAATTTAGATGATGAAGATACTGTCAAAATTATTTTGGCAATCTTTGCGTCGATAGTTTTGACATCGAAAGCCTCCAATCTACAAGTGGATGAGAAAATATTTGCCTTTACTGAAAACTTCCAGTCTTAAGATTTTTCAAATGGGGTAGTTATGTGTATGATTTCACGATGAAATCACTTGGTGTAGCCATAAAAAAGTATCAAATCTAGCACAACCAGAACCTACTCACTTGAATTTTTTATAAGTATTTGTTATATTTTCTTCTATAATTTTATATTAATTGTATCTGAACTTAATTTGGGTTTTTTTCCATGTTTGGGCAATGAAAACTATCCCATATATTCATACTCTTAGCATGGCTAAAAAAATTAGATGTGCAATTTCTAAGAATAATGAGATGGTCTGCCATGGGTAATAAGAAAATTCGCTTCAAATATCTAAAAGAAAAAAATTTTGATAATAAGGTTAGTATTTATATTTCAATGTTGTTTATGAATGAATAATTCCATATTATTTAAAATTTAAGGAACTTAAATTAACTTGTCCATTATTTCCATTTGCAGTGGCTGAATGTGAAGATTCTTTCTCTGAATAATAATGAAAGGGAAATCCTTCAACGACTTCTACCATATTATAGAAAATCTATATCAGCTAAACCAACCGAGCGCTCTCACTAGGCTTAACCAATGCAACCTTTATCGACTTCTACCTCACAAGCAACACAACCCGTTGCTTCCTCACAACCAACACAACTAATGTAACATGTTGTTGTCTTAATAATGTATGATAGGCTTGGCCCTATCTTTAAGTTGTTAAATGTAATCTCACAAGAACAGAATGAATGGATAGACAAAATAGAGCAGAGCAGGGGTGAGCATTCGATCGGTTCGATTTAAAATGAACTGAAATTTTAAAAACCAAATTAATCGAACTAAAATTTTTAAAATCAAACTGAACCAAATTTTGAGTCAAATATAATCTAACCAAAATTTTTACAAAATTAACTGAATCGAATCAAACCGACATATTTCAATTCAATTATTCATTTTTTCAATAAAATAAATATGTAACTATTAAAATATATATATATATATATATATATATATATATA
>CANXYC011896148.1:0-66849 GCA_948193065.1 Aleurites moluccanus
ATACAAATTTTTTTTGTCAACAAAAAAAAATTTATTGCCTACCAGTTAAAAATATTAAAAAAAAAAAAAAAAAAAAAAAAAAAAATATAAAAAAAAAGTTAAAAAAAAAAAAAAAAAAAAAAAAAAAAAAAAAAAAAAAAAGCAGAAAAAAATACCTATAAACTACAAGAAATTAAACTTAAATCCCAGAATCCAGAAAAAATAAATAAATCTTATTATTAATCAATCTAGTTTTATAGTTTATAATTATATATAGGAAACTGAACTAAATTATAAATTAAAAAAAAAAAAGTACCTGGTACTGGTGTTGTAATAGAATTTGAGGTATCTGAACAGGCTTTGATTTTGCTGATTTCTTTGGGATATTTGTTTCTATGGTTTTTTATGTACTGCTTGTTACTTACAAAAATGAGATTTTTTTTTTATTATTTTTTTAACACAATTATCTTTTTTTTTTTTTTCTTAGCTTAGAAATTATTAAGAGGTTGTAGTTCTTGGCAGGGGGAAAGAGAGAGAGGGGAGATCTTTAGAAGAACTCTTGCTCTTAGATTGCTGCATACGTGGCAATGATATTTTCCTCCACCCTCAGAGGCCCACGTCATCTCTCTCTGCCATGTGTATGTACATGCATGCATGTATATATATATGTACATACATGACATGTCATATAATTATATATGTATATTAAAATAGGAAAGGTCAAAATTTGAAAAGCACGAGGTTGCAAGAAATAGGAAAAAGACAAAGAAATAATGAGTGCGAAATTACAAAAAAGTCCCCAACACTGGAGTAAAATATTATTTGTTCCAGCTTGGAATTATTGTTGAAGAGATTTGTTGGAGTTTTGAAGGGGGACTGTCTTAGATATTTTGGCATGAGTTTTGTTGCTTCACATACTAAGGCGCATGTCTACCTTACATGTGGCTTCTTCGAACATGCAAATTTCAAATTTGTAGATTTTGATAATAATTATTATAATTATTATTATTATTTTATTTATAAAAAAAAAATAATAATAAAATAGTCACATTCGAATTGATTTATATATAAATGGATGAAAATAAATTTATATAGATTTAATTTTATCTGCATAAAAGAAATATATTGATACACACATATAAATTTTTAAATTTGTGAGTTAATTTGACCATATAATATGATCAAAATTAAAAAAATTAATCACTGAAAATATTTAATTTTGAGTTTGATTTAGGTCTAATCTAATGAAAAACGACATAATAGATTCAATTTATAACTTTTGGCAATAACTGATGGCGTATTTTTGCTAAATTTCTTCATTTATACTTTCGTCTTGATAATTTAGATTTTCTTATTTATATTTTTTATAATTTTTTTTTTCTTTTAGTATAAAATATGTTTTAGAGTGCTTTTTAATATATTATTTTTATAATATTTTAATTTCTCATTTATATAAATATGATGATTTATTTCATTTTTATAATAAATTATATTATACAATTAATATTTTCTGAAGATTATTCTCTATATATAATCATTTAAATCTTAAGGTTGAAAATAATTTTTTATTGAAATAAAATGACTTTTTTATTTAAAAATATTTTAATTTTTAATATTTTTTAAATTAACGAATTTTAATATTTATTAATTTAGTATTCATCTAGAATCAATAGATTTTTAGAAGTCTTCTGCTATATTATATATTTTTATCATATTTAATATTTTTAAAAAAATAAATGATAAAAGCATGAATATGAGGATACATAGAACTATTGGTAGTGGGTTATAACTTTTCTTTCTTGTTTTTTCTAAAAAATATTCCTTTCTATCTCTTTTAATGGTCTAAATAAAAATTATGATTTTAGGATTTCTTTTAAGTCTTTATAATATCTTAGTTAATGATTAAAATAAAAGTTAATAACAAGTGACTTGTAAAATTCAATTTATAACTAATAATAATTTCTCTCCAAATGAAGTCAAGATTATGAACATTTTAGTGAAAAGGAAATGAATTTTTTTCTCAAATTTACATGATAAATTATATCATAAAAGTAATTATTATTAATAAATGGAATTTATAGAATAATAAATAACTATTTTTATAATATATAATCGGTAAAGATTAATAATTTACACTTATAAATTTACAAAAGTAAAATTAAAGTATATTTCAGTTGCCAACACTTATAATTAAAATGCCCAAGCTATGGTATCAATATTTCAATATAATTATGAAAAAATTATTATTTATATTGAGTATAAAAACTTATCTTGTTTATCGAGTGATGAGATATTTTAATTAATATAATTTTTTATTTTTTTTGTCTAATAAAAAGATAATAATATTTTTTATTTTATATATTTTTATTTAATTATAATAATGTATACACTTAATATAGATAATTATTTTTCTTTATTTAACGTTAAATGCATAATAATTTTTTTTTTTTTTTTGTAATGTTAAAAAATAAAATATGGTAAAATTACATTAATACTAAATAAACAGTCATCAAATTAAAATAGATGGTTAGGCAACTGGGTTTATTATTACTATCCATTAACTATCTTTATTTTATTTAAAATATTATAAAAATATATTTTAATACCACTTGATTTTCAACTTTTTTCTTATATAATTTAGTATTTGTGGCTAATTAAACTCTCTTTAGCCACCACTAACTCATTAGCAGTACTGCACCAGCACATTACTCTTTTTCTATTGTTTTTTGAGAAAGAAAATTACAAATAATGAATTATTAGTCTTCTTAATAATAAAGTAAATATGCATGTGTGCTTTAATTATTAGGATACATAGAATTGTTATTACGAATTTTTTTATATTTTTTTGGTGAGTTCATTTTATATAAGTGGTATTTGATTTATCATCTTACAATTAAATAAATATTGAATTATTAGTTTGTGAAATTTAAATATGTCATAAATATAATTAATTATCAATAAGGAAGAAATAAAAAAATAATTTTATATGGGTTAAAAATTAATCCTGTATAAAAATTAGGTTTGATGAGACAAATAGAATTTTTTTATAAGTTAATGAATTTTTTTTTATTATGATCATTCTTGTTTAATTATCCACTTGAATTTATACATGACTCCCCTTATTATTAATTCCTTTATTTTTAATTTGGACCCATATAACAATTCTTAGTTATATTTCAAACCTTATTAAAGAAATTGATTTTATACTAATTATAGATGTTTAATATTACTATTGATTTTTTTACCTGATGATGCCAAAATCATTATTAAAATTTCAATTGTGAATTTAAACTAAATTATCAATGTTTAATTATAAAAATAATATAGACATCAGAGACGAAGTTGAAAAATTAATTATGAATGGGTCGAAAATTAAAAATTTTCATATAAATATAAAGTAAATATATAATTTAATTTAAATAAAAAAATTAATTTAATGTAAACAAGTATATATAATTTGATTTTGGAAAATTTAACTTTTTAAGTGGGCCAAGATATTAAGCTCATAAAAATTTTGAATAAATGGATCAAGTCAGAAATTTTAAATTTTTAGATGGATCAATAGAAAATTTTAACTCAGTTAATAAAAAACAAAAATTATGGGCGGCCTTGATAGACAGAATTTTAAATTCAATAGTGGTGAAACGATTAAATTAATCAATTATAGATTGAATTCTGCATTTCACAAAAGTCAAAAACATCACCATCAGAGCTATTTACCTCTTGCTAAATTAGGAAATTAAGAGAAATAATTCAATCAAGCTTTGGCTATATGCATATTTACAAGAAGTAGTGGAAGTTGGTGACTTTGATGAATAAGTTGAAGTGAAAACAACCCAAAAGTATAGAAAAAGAAGTAGTATTCTTGTTGACTTCAAAGTTCAAACAATTTTGTAATGAAATTTACTAATAAAATAGAGGATTAAGGTTTGATTCCATAAAGTAATTGAGCACTTCAAAAAAAGGAAAAAAAAAAATGGATTGGTTTCAAGTGGGAAATACACGCAATTGCCATTTAATTTGATATCATGGAGTTTTCCATTGTTGTATGCTAATTGGTACTAAGGAAAGTGACACACTTTTGTACTTCAATTTTATCTAACTCTCATATTCTAATGGTTTATATTAATTTTTCCATTTTTTATATTGAAAAGTATTTTTGTATTGTTAAAAATTTGTATAATTTAGAAAATAAATACATTAAAATGTTTATTTTTTGAGATATTTGAAAGAACAAATGCATTATTATATTGAATAAATTTTAAAAATTGGAAGGAATCAATGAAATATAATTTTGAATTACCACCTAATTTTATCCATACCTTAAAGAAATACAATAAATATTTTAAAAAATTAGCAAAAATTGTTTATTTTAATTTTTAGAATATAATGATATCACAAATTATTTATCATACATTATATTAAATTTCATATTTTTAGTATAATTAAAAAATAAATCATTTAAATCGAAATTAAAATATTCTTAAATTTTAAAATTAATAACTAAGCGGATTTCACTATTATTAAAATCTCATCTAATCTCTACCTTATTCTCTAATGAGTTAAGATTTTAATACTCATTTTTATCCCTATGTGTATTAGATCCTATGAGTCCCACATAATATAATTTCTTTATGTAAAAATTATTATTTCATCTTATATTTAACATTAAAAGTGAACAAATTAAAATTTTATATTTTTTAAAATAATAGATAATAATAAGCATTTTATGTTTTTATATCTTTTTAAAATTATATATTTTTATTAAATTATTAAGATATTTAATTAAATAAAATATAATTTTTTTTAAATTAATAATTAACCATTAGTATTTTTTATTATTTCTATCATACCATAAAAATTAAGGCAATAAAAGGTGATGTGAAACAAATTTGAAAAAATGATAGATGAGACAGGACATGTAATTGCATTTTCATATCGTATTCGTTAAAAAATTTTGATTTTTTTTTTTTTTCTGCATCACTTTATTTTCTAATTAAAGCAGAAATTTTCTATTTTAATCAAGACGAGTCAGGATAGATTCCAGCTAAGTCATTGCCATCCCTGCTAAATTTGATCCATCAATAGGAGTTGATGATACGAATCGAATATAATTTCATAGAACCAGATGGATTGCGTTTCCCCCACGGGTTCAAAGTCTAAACTTAGACTCAATCAATCAACCACAAAACGATTCTTCCAATCTAAAAATAAAAAGGGTCAGCCACTGCCCAAAAAGCATCGCACTATCATCTACGTGACACGTTTTATCATTCAGTGGCTGGGAATTTTCGGGTAAGAACTCACGGGCAGCTCCCAAAAATATCTGGTGCTGAACGCCTCGCTGAGCATCCCACTTAGATATTTTGCTTTTAGTTGCATTATAATAATAATAAAGATTTTTGTAATAAAATAAGATTATAAAAAATAAATTAAATAATTGAAAATTAACGAGTAATTTTATTAAAATCTCATTTTTTCATTTAATTTTTTTATAATTATTTATATTTTATTTGAAATAATTAATTTCATTCGTTTGAAAAATTCGTAATAATAAACAAAAAAGAAAAAAAAGAAGTGATTGGTGAAATGTAGACAATCAAAGAAGAGGTAGAGATACATGAGGAGTATGAAATCTAGATACGTGGCGTAATGCTGTGTTAGGAATGTATCTTGTGGGTTCTTCCAGTTGCTTGCTCCCACGATCCTCTATGGGTCCACTTTCTCCATGTGAATATATATCTTTATGATGATGATGATGATCATCATCATTTATTATTATATGCATGTGGATATATAATAAAAAAAAAAGGCTTTTATTATTAAGTTTAAACTTTACGTCTTAACATTGAATTTTTACATTTTTATTTTTTACACATTAAAAACATAACCAATGTAAAATTTGTAATAAAATTATTAATGTTAATTTTATTAAGATAATAAATATCTCATTGGTACTAAATATTAAATATTAAATGAATATAAATATAATTAAATTTTTTAATTTTAAAATTAATTTTTTAGATTAATAATTTTATGACTGTATAAATTTTCAATATTTCTAATAAATTTATAAATTATTATAATTTTGATTATTTTAAAAAACTATATTATATAATAGATAACTTTTGAAAAATTATATATATATAAGGGTTGGATATAGAGCAATAATAATTTATGAGTTTAATATAAATATATGATAAGTTCAAAATATTTGGATGATTTTTTTTTTCTGCACTTTAAATAAAGTTCACCTCTTTATAACCCTCTCAAAAAAATATTTTAATTTATAGATATCATGAGAACATTTTAATAATATATGTTAGAAATTAAATATATCTTGTTAGTACTGAATTCTCCTCATTAATAGTTTAACAAAATTATTGCTTCAAAAAAAAAAAAATTATTGACATATATAAAACTCATGAAAAACCAAAAATAATAATTTAAAAATTACTAGATAATTGTTATGATTAACAAGTAACGGTTGTAAGCTTTAATTTCATGAATGAGAATTATATCATCCATTTGAAAAAAAAAAAGGATTTTATTAGAACAAATGGTAATATTTTAATTTTTTAGATTATTATTAATATTTTTTTTTATAAATTACTTTTATCATTTAAAAAATTTTAATGTAAATAAATCTAAAAATTTAATATGAAATAATAGTTAAAAACTCCATAAATAAATCGATTTTTCTAACGAGTGTTAATTCAGATAAAATATAATTATATAACAATTATGTTATAGGAATATAAATAAATTGATATAAAAATAAATTAAATGAGAAAAAAAAAATTTAATAGAATTATATTTCGTTACAATCACGTGATAGGTTATAATTTTCGCTTTTCACTCATTTATTTATTTAAAATTATTTAAATTTTTTATTTTTAACTAATGCTATAAGGGCACTCGATAGAAAGAGGTCAATAAAATAATAAAAACAAAAATAATGCTGAAATTTTTATTTTATGAAAGAGTTACGCAATAAAAAATTCCAAGTATTTTTTTAATGGATAATAAAATTCATCATGGTCTATTATTCAGAAAAAATATATATTTATTGTTAAGTTATACAAGTAATTTTAATTGTGAGTGAAAATAATTATTTTACTATAATTACTATTAGTTAAAGGGATATATCATTTTCCATTTTTTAAAAATTTTTATTGAGTAATACTTGAATTATTTCATTTAAATTAATAACTAATAGATATTTCCAACTTAATAAATTTTTTTTACTGTTCTGAGCCTTTACACGTCTTATCATGATTTGCTGGAAAACATATTTGCCTCCTGCTTTGAAAAAAAAGTATATATGAATTATAAAAATCTGTAAAAAATAAATTTTTTATTATTTATTTAATTCATTTAATATTATGTACTCTTTTTCTTTTTTGCATTTTAATAGTTTATATATATATATATTAATAATTTCACTATATATGGCCATGTTAATGGTGTGTTAATGAAATGTAATTTAAAATTTTTTTATTAGTTTTTTTTTTTTTTATATTTAATTATATAGTTTGGCAGTTCCTATTGGATTGAGTCAATTTGTCCAACACAATAGTCTAATCCAAAAAATGAATAATGAAATATATAATTTTATTGAAAATCATATGAAAATTTTAAAATAAAATAAAAATAGTAAAAACGTGTGCAATAAATAAAACACAATTTGATTTTATTTTTTGAAACTATACTAAAATCAATTGAATTACTAATTCATTTAATTTGATTTAAATTTTGCTTGTTATTCAAATATAATGGCAAATAACTATTATGAGTTTATGACACTCATATTCCAAAAAGTATAAAACTTGTAACAATTCAACTCACTATAAGAAAAAACCCATAACAAATCCGGTGAATTCTATAATGCGATTGTAATATTATAAGTATTGATAGTTTATATAATTTAGATAATGATAATTTAAAAAAAATTATTAAAATTAAAAATATAATTATATATTTTATATTTAATTTATATGAAATTAATTATATCTTAATATTTTTTTCTGATTGATAATTAGACTAAGATAATTTATATTTTTTATAATTACAGTTGACATTATAAATTTATGAGGGTTATAAAATTGAAAATTCAATACCGAACAAAAATATAAATTTGAAAACATATCACTACATGAAAAATAATTAAAAAAAAATCACTATGAGATGAAATTAACTCAAACTAAATTCAAAATATATAAAAAATTAAAAAAAAATAAAATCTCAGTCCGAATTATGATTTTAACAGGTGTATGGATTACTTTCTGTTTTGATATTATTTTATAAATATTAAGAGATATATAATTTTAGAAGTATTAATTTTAAAAATTAATTATTGAAATTAGATAATTTAATTATATATAAATTCATTTAATATATTGTATTTAATCAATATGAGATTAATGATATCTTAGCAGCCTTTTAAAATTATATAATTAATTACATAAAATTGTATAAATATATAGATTTATTATTTATTTTAATTGACAATTATATAATATTTTTGATCATATAATTTTTTTATAGAAAAATGTAATTTATTAATTAGAGCATGTAAATATGCTATTGATTTATGTTAAATTTTTTGAAATAAAATTACATATCCATTGTCATAAAATTAAATAAATCTATGAAATAATTGTTTTTTCAATGAAAAGTTAAATAATTATTTCATTGATGTAATTTTTTACTGAAAAATATAATTTATATAAATATGTCATAGATTTTATGTAAAATTTTTTAGAATAAAATTATAAAATCATTGCTATGAAATTACATGAATTTATGGATGTATTAATTTTTTAATGAAAAGTTACATAATTATTTTATTTATGTAATTTTCACTAAAAATATAATTTATCAATTGAATTAAATAAATATATAATCGATTAATTATATAAATTTTTCAGAATAAAACTACATAACAAATATCATAGAATTATATAACGAAACTATAAACAAAATTTATATTTTAAGAAAAAATTATGTAATTTTAGAGGCATTGTAACGAAACAATAATAGGGGCGTTATGGAATTCACCAACAACACTTTATAAGTTTGCATTACTTTCCAAACTACTAGTTGTCCTCTCCTAAAAATAGAATCTAATGTTATGTCAAGTACAGTTGTTTTTCATTTTATGTTACCTTTGGATTTTTTTTTTTTTTTTTTTACAACTAGAAGAAAAAACTTTAATTAATCAATAATTTTTATAATGAGTGTTTTAAGAGTATTTTTTTTAAAAAATAAAATGATAATTGAGACAAATAAATTAATTAATTAAATGAGTGTAAAACAAAAATTCTAACCTCACATGAAATAATAACTGTTATTAAATAAAATTTTATTTCATTTAACTTATTTACTATTATTTTATAATTATTGGGCAATCATTGGCCAACAATAATTATAATGTCAAAAAGTAAAGCTAAAAGACATTTCAATAAATATTAATAATAATAATAAAATATTTTTAAAAAATATAAAATAAATATAAAATATTATAATATTTGTAGAAAGATGTTATTATGATATGGTTAAGAAATTGAATGTGGAGGAAAGAACAATCTAGAATACTAAGAAAGAAATACAGTTAATTAAAAGTCACATAAAATAAGGTAAATGTCGGTTAGCAGTTAGCACTAACTATAAAACATCGCAACAAGGACCAATACCGAATTGCCAAGGAGGACTTTGTCGGCACCAATAACCAAAGTTAGTAAATATGATGACAATTAATTCTCACTTTCACTTTAATTAAATCTTAAAACGTCCTTTACGTGTTGGAGATTAGAGATGTGTTCGTTTCGGTACCGTACACGTGGACTTTTGGAATTGAGGGTGGATGAGTCAAAAACATATTAATTTATATTATGTTGGCTTTTCAAAAGAATTTTGTAAAAATTTTTAAAAATTATAATATTATTATATTTATTATAACGAATTTAATAATATATATATATTTTTTATAAAATAAAAATTAAATGAATATAAAAATATATATTAGAAATGTGTTAAATCTAAATCATTATATTTTAACGGTTTAAATTTAACACATTTATATTACATTTTTTAAATTTATTTGATTTTTATTTCATATAAAAAATATGTTATTAGATTCGTTACAAGAAATAATATAATATTATAATTTTTAAAAAATTTTATAATATTTTTTTAAATTATAAAAAGTCACTAATATATTTTTAGCACAAAATCCTTTAAACCCGACTTTAGGTGGATCCATGGACTACAATCTTTGTGTTAGACGAATGATAAATGATCTTGAAAAGAACTCGACCGCTGATAAGATAATTACGTGCTTCATTGAATTTTATTTGTCCGACTCAGCTTCCATTAACTTATTATATTTATTAGCTAGTGAATTTTTTTTTTAAATGAAACCAGTAACGGACTGCAGAAAACTAAACCAGGGGTAGGAAGGGGGGCACCGGATGCAAGAATTTTGAAAAAGGGCATTATAATAATAAAATAACTTATTTAGAAATATAAAATAATAACAATAATAAAAATTTATTTAAATTAGAAATAATAAATCTATCTGCTAGACGAGGTTTAAATGCTAATTTCAAATTTCATGTAGTGCCTATAGGCTCATACCTGGCAAAATGCCTGGGGCTTGATCAGAGTTTTGACCAATGCCCGCCAATAATGTGGGCTGGGCTTGGGATTTTGATTCCTGGCCTGTCTGACAGATAAAATATATATTTGGTCAGAGAAATGGTCCTGAACCTGCAAGTTGAACATCTTTGCTAATTGTATCCACATTATAATGGAATATTTAGATCAGAGGTGTTATAGTCCTAACCTGTTTTGGTACAACATGATATGCGATGCCTCATTCTATGGATGTAGTTACCAGATGATTGTTATTGATTTCCTTTGAATATGTTGCTTAAGCAGTTGAATGTGACAAACGCGAGGTCAAAATATGTTGCTACAAATGCATGCTGCATTTAGCTGAAATTGTATTTAACTTCATGAAGAAACTACATTTTCCTTGCCAACAATAATGATATTAAACAGATAAGCCAACAATAATACCAAGAATATAGAGAAGTTCAATAGACATAACCTCTTAAGATGAAACAGATATGCAAGCTATGCAGGTCAATAGACATGACCCCTTAAAATGAAAACTATACAAGCAAATACAGGTCAATAGACATGACCTTTTACAATCTTGATCACATTCTTCACATACTCTTAGGACCATCTTCCTCCTCAGAGACTAAATCTTGTAGCTTCTGAATCAATAAATCAAAATCATCTTGTCTTCTGATGAGGCTTAGACGCACATAACGATCTCCAGCCCAAAACAATCTACCTGGACGACCATCGATATTGCTTGCTCGAAGGACTGCAGAACAGTTTTTATCTTCTTCTCGCTCACATTTCAACCATGCATAAGCTGAAATAAATTTATTGCAGTTATATGATTGTATAATAATAGCAATTGAATTTGAATTTACTCAAATTGCCAGAATTTAACAATGTTATTCATGATTATTTGCAATCTCTATTATAACTATTGAGTTAGTTATTACCTGGTGAAGCATCCCTGACTTTCTGGAAATAGGTACAATATTGGGGTGCTATTTTTTGGATAGAGAAACGTTTCGACAATGATACTGTCTTGCTCAATCGCTCCCAACGTTTCCACATAGTTTCATGTCCAAATTCAAATATATCTTTTCCTCCTTCAAGGACTACTTGCAGGAGCTTCAGAGCTCTTAATTGAGTGTCATGAGAAACTTCCATGGTATTTAAGTTCAAATAAGTCGTCATTCTTTGATAGATGGCCTCATCCTTTATTATTGCCCACCTGTACAATCCAAGTGAAAAAACTATTGAAATAATAGACTAGCTATGAAGCACATATTTCAATTTTTAGCATGTAATTGGGCAATTAGCTAAAAGATGACTAAATTTTATTGTTTTTGAAATGATCAATAATTTTTTTTTTCAGACAAATATTTAAAATAAATAAATAAATAAATATTCTTATGAAAGAAAAATTTTTTTGGTGGTCACTTAAAAAAAACAACTAAAATTTAATATTTTTTTAACTAATTACCCATGTACCTGTATCATATACATATATTTTTTACCTGAAAGAATAAAGGCACCATGCTATTTTTCAAAAAATAATGGTGTTAACGTTTATGTGTTACATCAATATCTGTATTCACTGCATATAAAACTTAACAGTTTTATTTTTACTGCACTTGACAGTCTTAATTATTGTGTCCTGTATAAGTGTTGGTGTGTTTTCAAAAAAAAAAAAAAAAAAAAAAAAAATTGTTGGTGCCTCGTATATTTTAAGGATTGTTTTAATGCATAAGAGACTAATTAGCAGTTTTATATTTACCCAAATCTAGAACCAGCATGACCAGTAAATTTAGAAAGTGAAAAAATCATCATATCTTCATCTGCTGGAGCTGGAATTGGTGTGAAATGAGGCCAATAATAAGCATGATCATGAATTGATTTGACATTTTGGCCATGAAGAACTGCCTGGTTCAGCTGCCCATCAGGGTTGTTTGGTGAAGTTACAAACTCAATCACATTTGTGTTAGGATCTAAATTATTTTTCCATAAGGATGCATCCCCTTGGAAGTTGAAATCCATTGATCTGAAAAAGTTTGTCTGTTTTTGATAAACCTGCAAGGATTCAATGGGTAAATCCACATATTTCGTTTTATGAAGAAAATTACGTTTTTAACAAGATAAAATTTTATAAAATTGATTCAAGTCAGGCCCCACCATGAATATATGCAAATTGAAGAAACGAATTACAAAAAAAAAATAAAGTAGCAACTAACCGGGTAAAAGGGGATAGAAGCAACAACACTAGCAGGCGAAGAGGAATTATTAAGAGGGGAAAAAGCATGAACAGCAGCATTAAGGAGTTGAGTAGAGCCAACACCAAACATAATAAATCTTGCTCGAGTTATTGCATTTCCCACCATGGCATGAAGCTTGCGAATGTTCTTTTCAAGCTCTTGTAAGATGTCAGAAGAATTACTATATGAGTAGCTCATCCTATGCCATCCTGCTACTACTATTGCACTCTTCCCTGTATTCTTCACCCAATACGGCTCTAAGAATAATGGATCCCCACTGCATGATTATACTGTCATTAAATTTTTAATTAATTTTATGATTTCAAAATTTAATATTCGTATAAGTTTACTTTAAATTTTCAAATTTTCTCCTTGGCAATTTCTTACTTCTTTCTATGATGCAACAACTGTGCAACGGTATCAGTTTGGTTCGAAGAAACCAAATTAATATTTTAAAAAATTAAATTAAATTATTATTATAATCAAATCATTAATTTAATTTTTAATTAAATATTTTTTATTTGTTGATTTCAAAATTTTTTTTTTAAATTATCATTATTTTATTATAAATTTAAAAAATAACAATATTAAAATATCAATAATAAAAAATTTTTAAAAATAATTTAATATTATTTAATTCAAAATTTATCTATTCTATTAATTAACACACTTAAAATTTAAATTTTTTCTCTAGAATTAAATTTTATTTTATTTATATTTAATTAATTTTAATGGATGGTTATTTTATTAAATATTAAATTAATATTAAGTTAAAAAAAATATGTGATTATATATAAAATAAAATAAAATATATTTAATTATAATAATAATAAAAAATAATATATATATATATAATTTCAGTTCACTCCAGTATAAAAAAAAAAAAAATTAAATTATAAATCAGATTTTTAATTTATTTTAATTTTTTAATTTAAACTAATTAAATTATGAAACTATTCATTTAATTTTATTTTAATCTATTTAATTCAATTTTATGATGACTTTCATCCCTGTGTACATGATAATTTTCTTCATGTTTTTATAATTTCTAAAATAAAGATTTTCTTTCAAGTTCCAGCCTGCATACCTATCAGCATTGACAGAACAATCAGGGAAGAATTGGGAGCAATCAAGACCTCCATAGCAAGAATTACACTCACAAATTGGTAGTTTTTTTCCACGATCAGCAAGAATCTGTTGGCCATCCAAGAAAGCTCTTCCATGGCCGGAACAAGAAATGGCTGCCACTGCTTCTGCTTCTTCCGCTGCTTTTCTTGTCCAACTCAAATTATTACCCACAAGCCACAATTTCGATACCAATAGCAGATTTATAATTAAAGATGATGTCAATAACAACACCATAAACTTATAATTATAATTAGAAGACATATTCTAGTATTGTTTTGTTTGAGAGAGAAAGAGAGATGAAGCCATAGGATAGGCCAACAGGATGAAGATTCTTTTGTGAAATGAGATTCCAAAATGATGTCATTAACCACTTTAATTAGTGCTTTTAAAAAAGAAGAAAAGGACATGATATTTATTTGTTATATACCAAATCAATATGTGTCAATATAATATTAATATATATTTTAATATATATATTTAATATAAATAAAAAAATTTCATTATTTATTTAGAATTATAAGGGATTCATATTTAAATCAATGCTTAAGAAATACTTTAATTTTAAAACTAGTAAAAATGAGATCACAAATTAAAAATTCAATTTAAATCAAATCAAAATTGAATTAGAAATAATTAAATTAATATTACATAATATAAAAATATAAATTTTATTGTATAATTTAATATTTATTATTTATTTATTTAAAATAAATATAATAAACATATAACTAAAATTAATTAATATTATTAATAAATAAAAAAATTATAATATCTTTAAATTTTAATATAATAATGTTCAACTTAAAATATCAATAATATCATTCATAAAGTAAATAAACATAATAAATAAATATTTAATTTTATCTTCTTCTATAATCGAATCTCATAATTTTTTAACTCTAAATAACATAAACACGCATTAACAAATTATGTTTTTGATTTACATATATTGTTGAAGACACATGTAAGAGTGGGACTGGCAAAATCTCTTAACGATGACTAATTAAACACCTCTAATTGTAGATTGTCAATATGCGCGTCGTCAATTGAAGAAATTTATGATATTTGATTAGCTAACTAAAAACTCTGATTGTGATAAAATTTCTTTTCAATCGGTAAATTTCATAAGCAGAAGCTGCTCTTAGCGATTGGCAATTTGATAATTATATCAATTATACATTTAGCCATCGCTCTATCAAACACTCCCATACTGACATTATAACTTAGATAAGAGTGACATTAAACGCTTGTCACCAACCCCACCAAAACTCCATTAATAATCATCATGAATCTTCAAATATAGTTTTATTCATAAAGTAATTTTACTTTCTCAAGGCACCAACTTTTAATATTTAGAAAGATTTGATTGATATTGCATTGAAGCAATATCTTTCTAAGTATTGAGGAGATTAATAAATCTTAAAAAAAAATCAACTATTTTTATTTCTTATATTGTTAAAAATTTGGACTAAAATAAAATTTAATGGATTAAATAATTTATTTTATTTATGAATTCAAAATATCAACCATATATTTTATAATCCATATGTTAATATTACAAAAATTCGATAACACTGAAAAATTTAAAATTTTCACTTTGCTGAGTTCTATTTTCTCTTAAAATTATGAAAAGTAAGGGTTTTTTTTTTTTTTTTTTTTAAGTATTAAAAAGATAAAAATTAATTTTTGATCTATTATTTAAAAGAATATGTATCTATCGTTAGATTATATTTTAATGTATAAGTTTTAATTTTGGTATTATATATGGTGGGAAAAAAAATTATTGAGATATTTTTTTTCTATATCGAAAGATTTTTAAAAGAGGAATTTTTGAAAAATATGATAAATTAGGCCAATATAAAAATTTTCTTTAAGATTTTTTTGTTTCCTTTGTCCTTGGAACAATAATGCAGCCCCAAAATACCATCCAATTACAAGTCAAGTCTTTAATTAAGGACAGAGCAATTTCGGGATAGAAAAAGACATAAAGCAGTTGTTGTTTTGTCCTTAAATAAGTAAATCCACGATGTTGCGAGTCATCTTGATTAGTAACATCAACTTGTATTTGGATGGTATTTTGGGACTGCATTACTATCCAAAGAAACAAAAACAAAAAAGCAATATATATATATATAGTAAAACAAATATCAATAAAATTTTCAACTTATTGTATTTGAAAAATTAAAAATTAATAATAAAAAAAGGACAAATCATTCAATGATTCAATTTGATTTAAATGAGGGAGAGCATAAAAGAATTATAATTATTAAGATATGAATAGTAAAGCATTATTATCCTTGTATTTCTTAATTTATCTTAATTTACCTTTTATATCTTTATCAATATCATCGCCTTAAATATATTTCCATTATTAAAAGATAAAATTGTTTATACCCAAGTCAGGGTGAAATAAATTTCAATTCCTCAGAGAAAATAATTGAACTCACCATTACTCTTGCATCAATTCCTTTGGAATAAATAATCGGTTTGGAAACAACAGAGAACATAAAAATTGACCAGACCTGCAAACTTGGAACACACACCAACCAGGCACTCACATACAGAATGGGCACATACACTACGTGGCAAACAAGCTGAATCGGCCTCCTATGAATATTCTGACTGCAAATATAATAAAAAAATAAATGAAGGAAAAAAAGGAAGAAAAAAAAAAAATTTACTACTTGACTGAATCTATGCAGTTACAGATCAAACAAATGGATTTGAACAAGGCCAAAACAAAACTATGGTAAGACAATTGCTACTTTAACAGCTCAAAAATTATTTTTAGGAATACAATTGAGAACATGCCTTGGATCCCCACACCCCTCCAATTTAGGAATACAATTGAGAACATGCCTTGGTCCCCACACCCCTCCAACTCCTCAACCCAATCTGGTATGAACAACTTAAATGTAATGTCAAAATTGTGGGATCTATTGCCATGTTTGCAATCTTCGTCTGAGGCTGCAAAAAACCATCAATATAGCACTTATGTCCCAAACATATGTCTGTGTACAGGTGCTGTATCGAAAGTTTTAACCACATCTATCCATGGTTTGTCTATGATCAAGATAGAATTTTCAGAAAGGTTTCCAATAAATAAAACAGGATCTCTGAAAGCAAGAAATTCAAAATTTTTTTGTCGTTTAGTCTCTATTTGACAGTCTTTCAACCTACGTTTCAATCTTCCATTAATAAGATTGTTTTGTAATTTCTTTAATGGAGAACATTGACCATTTACCAAATCACTGTCCTCTTCACGATCCACTGGCATCCCAAAATTAATCATGCACATTGCCCTACAGCCAAAAAAAAAAACAAAAAAAAAACTAAGCTTTAGTCATTTTAAATAGGTACTGAAAGTGATATTTCATATTAAGATATTTCATATGTTTCTTGTTCTCTGCTAAGAACATACAAGAAATTAACACAATATACACCTCTTGGGCAATGATATATAATAAGGAGAGAACAGCACCTGGCACTGTAAATAATAACAGAAGGTGGACTTGATAAAGGTAAGAATGACATCCCAATAACCTCCCCAGGAAATTCTTGGTATCTCTTGGGCAGAACATACGTATGCCGCATGGACCATTCTCCCAACTGTTTTACCTCCACATCAAATGCATACACCTGGTTTGAAGAGGTGGTTATTACAAGCACATTGTTATTTTGAGGAGGAAAACCGCCAGCTGTAACAGAGGCACCGTCCAATCTTGAGATAAACCAATGTTGCCTGTTCCATAAGAATATTGCCAATTATATCAGAGAAGATCAAGCAACAGAAAGAAAATATACAAAGCAAGATATTCATAAGAGATTTCCAAACAATAACCATAAGTATAAATTGAAATAAGCACCCAAACCTCATGATTCTTCCCTCTATCCCTTCGCCATTCTAAACAAATTATCTCAAATACCAAAAGTTTTCTAATAAATTATGGATAATCAACAAAGCAACCTGTCTGACAAAAGGAATGCAGGTAGCTCAAACTTTTCAGTATGCAAAAGTCACTTCTTTCCTAGAAAAATCAGTTATTTCCACCAAATGTTAAATTAGAATTAAATCCGAATTTTGATACAATCTTAAAACCTTCATTGGAACCTCTGTCCGTAACTGATTGTAAACTATCCAATTGGACTAGCCAATGCATAAACTTTCCAATTGGACTAGCCAAACATAACAGGTCCTCAGACCAATATCCATTTAAATGAAAATTCTTTAACGGTGTAGTTATTCTTGATATAGTCCAAAATAAACAGAGATAAAAACAAATGATGATAAGCATAAATCATAACCAAGTTTCAGATAACACAATATAATAATTACCCATAGATCATTGTTCAAAAGAGCATCCTTAAATACCTTTGTGTCTCCAAATTAAATATATATAGATCTCCGAAGCAGTTGATGGCAGCCAACCACTGCCCATCACAACTGGTAAACATTTTAGTCATAGGAGGCTCAGTGGGTGGTAATTCCTCATCATAGTCCTCATGCCGAGGTGTGAAGCTATGTACTAGATCCAAGCTGACCACATCCACAACCTGCAAAAAATTGATATAAATTAAGTAATATAGCATTTCAAACCAAGCCTCTAGGATTTGTTAATATCTACACTCCTCTGCCTTTATCCTCACCTTAAATTTAAAACAAAAACCTCTGCAATTTAGGCCATTTTTTTTTGGTAAAGATTAATATATTAAACTTCGTGTTTTCACAAAGCACTAATCAATTTGACAATGAGAAGTGGATAACCTAATGTTCTTCTATTTGTCTGAAGGATAAAACATCAACACCAGAGTCAAGAGAAAATGGTTTACAACCATCCCACTTTAAACTGAGGATGGAAAGAGGAGGACAGAAAGAGCATGGGGGATAGCAGCCTACAATCAGTATAATGCATTTCAAATCTGGCAAATTTACAATAAAAGTGGCATGGAAAAATAGCAGCCACAACACTGGACCCAGAAAAGGGCTAAAAACAAACTCAAGCAACCTTCACGCATACAAAAGTTTCAGCTAGGCAGAAAGACAGAAGGGAAATTAAAACATTAAAAAGAGTGTATTTGTTCATGAACTACATTAATAACAGGATTAACTACGCATCAGACAAAAAAAAAAGTTTTTTTAATACCAAAAAGTTGAAAAGAAAAAAAAATCTAACCCCACACATTCTCCAAATTTATTAATATGTTCATATCCTACTCTATATAAAATAATGAGCTAAGCTGGTATAATTATACTTAAGAATTGCAAAAAGTCTATGCAATAAAGAAAGCAAACCAATAGGTGGCCAACTAAGACATGTCTCACATCAAGACGAGAACATTAAAAACATAACACTAGCTACTTGGAAGTTCATTAGTTGTCCCTCTGTCTCAACAAATAAAACAACAGGTAAGTAAATAAAATTAAAGAATAAAGCCAAACAGGAAAAAAAAGCTTACATATATTCTTCTGTCGTGCCCTGCTATCATTAGCCTTGAAGAATCAGTACTAAAAACCATGGAATGTGCATAAGGTAATTTGGGGAGTTGCTTTTTATTAACAGTCCACACAGTTTTGCCACTAAGCTTCTTCAACTCAAAAAGATTGGGTTTAACATGGTCTGAATAAGCAAATAGCATCCCTGAATTAGATATGGCACTGCAAATGATCTTCCGAGATGCTTTAGTTTTAATTCGAGCTAGCAAATCAGTATTTGCATGCCCTCTCGAAGGGCCAGGACCCGTATCTGTCATAGTTCCATCTTTCATGCGAACACAGAGAATATCTAACCAATAAGTACCCTGAACTAGAAGCAGGGAATTCTGGTTGACTACAGTATCAAGAACCAACTGAATATGCAACCTCTGGGGTGCAGGACAGACATCATGCGGAGAGAACTTAGTGAATTCCTTGGCAGAATAGGCAAAGAGCTTTGTGTCATCACCAGCAGAGATAAGCATGGGAACCCCCAGATGGGCCCACTTACGGTAGCTAAAATCCATAGGCATCTTCCTACTACGAATTCTCTTTACCTTTTCATCAGGCAATGGATCTGCCATATTATGTAATTTAAATAATTGAGGAACATCTAGATGTAGGATCAATGACAACATGAAGCATAAAAATATGCATGTGGTAAATGCTTTATGAAAACTTTACACTAATGCACCAAGAGAAGTACAAAGAGAATTAAAAAATATAAAATCTTGTACAGACCTTCCCGACTGATTGGTACAGCCACTGTCAACGCCCTAACATCATGTGTATGAGCTCTTACATAACCAACATATACCCATTTCTTCATCATTTTAGCAGACACTTGATCACTAGATCCAACTGCCTCACTAGAAAGCTTATAAAGAATAACCTATAAACAGAAGTAACTTAGAGTCTCAGACTTTAGCAGGATGGTTAAACTCCATTCCCAACTAAAATAAAAACGTAAAGCATAAAATGCTAGAACGAGACATATTCCAAGCTAACATAAAGAATGTTCCATCATCATACATTAAGTTAGAAATAAATAGTGCCACAGGAAGAAAATCCTATCAAGTTTCAACTCCAAATGGAATAAAAGCTTGTACCTGGCCATCAGATCCAGCAGAGAACACCCTGTTATGACTAGGAGTAGCTGCCAGAGCATTCACATCACCCTTATGAGAAGAATGCGCCTGCAGCAAAGTCCCATGTTGAGAGTCCCAAAACTGAATACTACCAGTACTGTCTGCACTAACAAGGGTCCCACATCTGAAAATTGAAAATGATTGATGATCAGCAGTGTTTACAAAAAAAAAAAAAAAAATTAGTGGCCTGAATATATACTAAGTAACAAGAATGTATAAAATTGCTTCCATTTCTACCTCAGGTAAAGTAAAGACCACACACAAAGTTCAGTCCCGCTGCCCAAACCACCAAGGCCAACTGTACTCCTGTAAATCTCATGACCCACTTTAGCATCCCAGCACCTTATAAATCTGCAAGAAGGCTGACATCATAAGATAGTACACTTTGAAATAAAAAGGAAGAAGAAGCTGCTATGGACTGCAAGAGTTACAAGTTTATTCTACTATGCTGAAACAATTAACTAACTAAATGCATTTGAAACCTTAGCTACCGCATGCACAAAAGTAGACACAGTAAGTCTAGCGTAAAACTCACCCATCACTGCTCCCTGAGTATATCTTACTTGCATCAGAACTCCAAACCACACTTAAAACACGCCCTGCAAATAATACCACAAGTTAAAAAGGCTCTTCATAAAGGAAAAATCAATGACACAAAATAGCAGCCAGAAAGGTGAAGAGATCTCACCACTGACCCTGGGCAACGTTTTATTGTATATTAACTCATTTGAGTCAGGAATAGTGTATATCCGCACACAGCCATCATCGCAAGCAAGTGCTATACGTGGATCCTCAACAACAAACTGCTCATGATGTTTCCCCAACTCTGAATCATCTCCACTCTCATCATCAGTGTCATTCTGCTTATCATTTAAAAACCCATTTCCAAGGTCCTTGGACTCGGTATTGTTTTGAGTTGGTGGATTACTAGAGGGTGCCACAACCATTTGCCAAATGGAAACTCCAATTGACTCTAGGACAGTCTACAGGTGTACATAAGCAATACAGATTATTCAATGGCTGATCAAATCATAAAAATATGAAACTATGTTTAGATTAAAACAAAATCTAATAATTTCCCACTAATGCAATAAGTAAAATATTGCCAAAAATAAATAAACAAATAAAAGTACCTTCTGCTTCAAGTGAAAAAGGTCCCACTCTGAAACTAAACCATCAATACTAGACGAAAACAACCTGCCACAAGGTAATCCTTTTGAGCCAAAACGGCACCAGACGAGTGATGAAACTCTCGAATTAGGGTCTCCATGAATAGTCTATAAAAAAAAAATCAACCAATTAGAAAAAATAACTAGGGAAAAAAACACACTTTTATTATGTATATGCACAAATAAGTAGTAAAGAGTGTGAAAAGTACCAGTTGGCAGTGCCAACCAACGGAGCCAGGAGAAACAAGCCAAATCTCAAGGGAGCCATCGTCACGAGCGGCAGCGACCTGAGAGTCGTCTGCGCTGGTGGCTAAGGCTACAACCGGAGATGGCTTCCACTCGATTGAGCTGTTTCGGTAAACAGCTTCAAGCATTTGTTCTATAGCTATTTATATATATAGAAAAAAAAACTGCTTTTTTAATTTCAGCAGCGCCGCCAACACCAATGATTGCAAGTTCTAAACTAACTATGATTCGGTTTGATCGTCGGCGGAGGCGGAGAGAGAAAGAGAGAGAAGAGCTTCCAAGCGCAGCCACGGAGAAGAAGAGAGGCCAAAAAGTTCAGGGTTTGGAGAACCATTTTTTGGGAGGGTTTCGAGGACAAGACAAGGCATGGAAACGACAACGTTTATATAGTTTCTTAAGAAACTATGTCAACGTGTCTTTTCAAGTCCTAAGCGCCATTATTTACAAGTTCAAGTATTTGGTTATTATTTATTATTACTGTTGTTCGAGGTTTTTTGTTTGTTTATTTGAGAATGTATATCGTTCTACATGTGTAGAGCTTTTTTTTTCCTTTTTAAATTTGATTTTAATTAGGATTTGAAATCACAAATTCAGTTTGAAAAATGATTTTAATACCATTAAAGCCAAATGCTTATTGAAAGTGATTGGAAGTGCATAATCATATTTACCAAGTTTGAATAGCATTTCATGTTTCCTTCTCTCTAGAGGCTCCTTCTTTTCATCATTACTAGTTATTAGGAATGGCAACTAAATCTAATATTTTCTATCCTAATATATGTATTTATAATTTTTTTCATGTATCCAATTCCAATAAATTATATTGTCTTATATTTGAGTAGGATAAAGGAGAATTTAAGCAATTAAAAAAAAAAAAAGACAAGTAATTCATTTTAAGCTCATAGAATAGCCCTTATCTTCCAAAATACTTGTAAAACTGGACAAAGTGTCTGTCACCTGTGCTAATATCATCAAGAAAAAAATGAACTTCTGATGGAACTGAACAATGTGTCTCCAACAAAACTAGTCCTAGGTTATAAAATGCAGGATAGCCCCTCCCATTCTCTCAATCTCGCTCCTCCCAACAACTCGAATAACTCTCCTCATATATAAGGAACTTGCTTGCCTTAGGATTTGATCTCAAAACTTCTTTGCAACAGAGCATTTAGATTTATGTCTATAACATTGATCAGTTTTCTGTCACTATCAAATGGCAGATGGAAGCTAATAGAAGATTCGACTTTCAACCTGTAGTCTGCAAAAATTAATCTTGCTTGAAAGTTACCGACTTCATTGTAGGACTTGGGTAGCTTTGAGCAAGTATCTGCTTCGTCTTTTCGAGTACACCAAAGAAGATTGAACCTCCAACACCTATCCATAATACCCTTGGTCCAATACCCTGCAATACATGAAACAAGTGTCAATCTGCTTTAAGCTCTTTTTAAAATCGTTGCTACTAAGACACTTCACATCTCATATTTGTGTTACTTTTGATTGATTTTTCCATGATAATCATTATATTTGGCCACAGCTACTGATCCTAGAAAGTGGCTAAGTATTAATGCATTCTATTTTCTTGTTTCTTCTAATGGTTCATAAACCACAAGATCCTAGTCCAAGAACTGACAAGGTAATCTTGCCAAAGCATAAGGAAATCAACATCAAAGTATCTCTGTCAAACCAGCAATCAGACTTATTCTTCCTTTTCCTCCTCTGCCTTTCTGTCTTCTCCATTTCTTTTGTGTTTGAAATCCATCTCTCTCAAAAATGACATTCAGTCATGAGATAAAAAGTTACATTTTGAATCCTGGACATTCACAATGCATTCATAGATTAACAGTATCATGCATTGATTCCTCTAAATTACTTTTTTGAACTGTTAGGAAATAAATGCAGGTTCTCACTGTTTTGCTGTGAACCAGAATCTCAGTTCTCCTTCATGAAAAGCTTACCAGAAACAAGAAGATGGAGTTAAAAGCTGAAATGACAACATAAAATTGACCATCTTGCAAATATAAAAGAGTAACATTCCTGTTCATAACCCTTTTATCCTTTTTTCATTGGTTGAAATCCAATCCTAGTATTTGAGCAGCTCTTCCACGTCAATAAAAGCATAGAATGAAAACATCTTCCAAAAAGAACAGGAAAATAACGGCTACCAAGCTTTAGAAATTGCATTTAATGGGTAGAGACTAGAAAGAATGACAAGGAATGAACAGACCTTGAGAAGCGCATGAACTCCCTCTTCTTTCGCAATAGTCCTGGCACAATCAAAAACCCCCTTGTACTGGTTTCCTGAGCCCTGAAAAATTTTGAAAAGAAAAAAAGGTTTTAGAAAATTTAATGGTGTTTCATAAAAAGAAGAGGAAGGAAACAAATAATTGCCCATGCAAAAGTTTAAAAAGATAAGGAAGAATAAAAAAAACATTAATGGATATCTTATTGAGAAAGAAACACAGGTTATCCATACCCGAACCATTAATCTAGTTTTCACCACGTCAAGGGGAGTAGTTAGAGCTCCGGTTATTGCACCTGTACATGCATCAACATAAAAATTGATCATTAATTAGTAGTAAGCCAAGCACATCCTAACCCTAGGAAAGAAAGTTTGAACTTCATTAAACAAATATAGTTGTCCCCAATATAAATTTTTTTTGTCAGGACTCACTTCAAATTCCTTTTTTTTTTCTTTCTTTTTAAGATGAGATAAAACTAATTGAGAAAGAAAGAAATGAGGGTACACAATGATGAACAAAGGAATGATCATGCATAGCTCAAAAGACAACCAACAACAAAAGCATAAACGCAAGCTAAAAATGTATTGCCCTCCTACAAACAAGAGCATAACCTCAAATTCATATATAGATTTGATTTCCTATTTGCAGTTTACTTGGAGAACAGTGTAACGGTTTCCTTATTTACCTGATTTTGTTGCCAATCGGAGAAGGCACATAGTGAGTGTCATAATTGCTGTTAAGTTTTGTTTTATCCAGTTAGTGAAAAGTGCTTTATTTGAGTTTTACTACTTATTTTGTGGCTTGCGTCTTCTGATTGAAATCTTTGTTTATTGATCTGAATCAAATTGTTTCAGATTCAGACAACATTTTTATATTATAATTATGATATTAGATTACTAAAATTAAGAAATCTAAAAGTATAAAAAAAAAAACTTCAAGGGTTCAAATAAATTGTTGTCTTACAGTAGCACCATGAATAGCACATGGCAGAGTGGCCTGTGGATGCAGCCCTATAATTGGTGAAATGTGCAGATTCTTATGTTGTGTTTTTGGATAGTTTTCCTTTTCTTTAAAGGGCAATATTTTTTTTGTGCTTGTAGTCATCACAGTTTATCATATTTCAACAGTATTTTAAAGATTTATGTTCTTTCCATGACTTATATTTCATATTCTGTAATGTTTGATAATTTTTTAGAACTTTTTTCACATTATTAATTTAAAAGATCTATTATCTTAGTAACAAGAGCATTATTAGTTATAAGAATGCACAGAAATCTTTGTGAAACTTAGGAGCTTCTGAAATGTTTCATTACCGGCAAAAGCACCAATTATTGCAATCTCAGGATCTTTTAGATCTCTTTGTGCCTGCAGAAAAGGAAATAAATGGTTATTTCAGCACAAATTTTTGCTAGATCACCAAATCTGCTTGACACGCATAGAGGAGATTCATTATTTCCCCTCCATGTAATAATAATGAAAAAAGAAAAAAAAGACAGATTTCAATGCTCACAACTCCACCAACCAATAAAAGTCCATCTAGGATCAATATTTTGCATGTATACACCAAAAAGTAACAAGAGTAAGCTTACTGCTAGTTTATATCCCATTAGGAGCTGCTCATAGATGCAAAACTGGACAGCATCAAAAGGTAAATCTCGCAATAAGAAGGATCTGTAACCCTGCAATTTTAAATAAATAAATGAATAGGATACATACACCAAACAAAAAATTCATAAACCACTAAAAATAACATCCACACGAATAATGACAATCAAACTGCAGTAAAAAGCCGTGACATGCAAATAGCTCGCAGATAGCTTTAGCTTTGTGAGCAAAATGATGCTTGTCATGACCAGTTTACTACATCAAACTCCTCTCTTGTGATAAGATACTTATTGCTTTCTCTAGGAAACATTTTCAAGGCAGAAAACTATAAAGTCAATATACCAAAACTAAATCCAGGAGAGCCATGACAAAACTTTATACTAAACATCACATACCGCATAGAGACCTTTAAAACCCTCTTGAGCAACAATAAGATGGACAGCATTAGGGGCTGAAGCGAATTGCCCAGTTTGCATTCTCTGCTTAACAACCTGAAAAATGTACAGTTTCAGTAGACTGACACGAAACCAAAAAGGCTCAACAAAAAAAGAAGCAAGTTAACTACCTCTGTTGGCACACGAATGAGAGAAGAAATGGCACCCCCTAAAGCACCTGCAGTCTAAATGAAGTCTTGCAACCTATTATAATGAAAAAAAAAAAGAGAGAGAGAGGCTCTATCCAGTATATTGAATGCCAAGATTCTCTTTATTTCAGAAAAAGAAGATGTGTGATTTGCAAACTCTGAACACTAAAAAAAAAAAAAAGAAGAATATGCCAAATTTCATCTTAGTTTAGTGTAATGTAAATACTACGGACTATGCTAGACATCGCCATTGCATGCAACAAGTACATTATGAATGCCAAAGTGATAGCAAGGCCCTAAGGAGAAAATTTTAAAGAGAGGTAGGACAAATATTCTGATCTTCTGGAAGCTAGACTATTAACATTCAGGGTACATTTAGCATCCTGTTATGGAATGTAATGTAAAGTAATTAAATGCATTTCTAGTGTAAATATTATACTAAAAATGCATTTGATTACATTCCATTACAGCCTACGAAACAAACTTTTAGTGAATTAAATAAGACAGATAATGCAAGATTAATAAATCAATTTTCCTAAGAGTCCATTTGGAGAGTCTGGAATTGGAATTCTCAATTCCAGTTCTTGGCAGTTATATAGAATTAAAATTGAAATTCTACCTGCAATTCCATAAAATTGTAATATAACTAAAAAAACAATTTCATGGAATTGTAATATAACTAAAAAAATAATTCCACAATTTCATTCTCAACCCATAAGAATTACAATTTCATAATCACCACTACCATCCTCTATCCCACCGCCATCTCCACCGCCACTTCTAGCACTACCACTAGTGATGGTGGTCCGCCACCTCCGGCGACGGTTGTCCACCACCGTCGGCGACGATGGCTCGCCGGACCGCTGGCAATCCATCCCCACCACTACCGTCGGCGGTCCACCACCACTTCCAACTCCACCGTCATTTTTATCGTCACCAAATTTTTATTTAATTTCAATTTCAATTCCAATTTTTTGTGTGAAACAAACGTTGGAATTACGATTCTAACACAATTCTAATTTTAGAGAATTGTAATTGAAATTGAAATTCTCAATTCCAATTCCAATTTCTTGCCCCCAAACAGACCCTAAGAGTTAGTTTAGCAACTTGAAGTCAGGTATCTTACCAAATGAGCAAAAGCACTGAGGTTTTCAGGAAAGGTTTTTAGCAATTTCTGTTTCACAGGTTCATATACACCAACAAATATGGCGGAAGCCCTGCAGATGAATGGAAAACTCATACATTGCATGCCTTCCAACAAAAAATTTAATTATTTAAATGACCATGTCTGCTGAATGAATGCATATGGAAGAGAAACAAGACTATAACTGACCATATTTGATTGTAAAATCCCCATAACTTTGAAAGGGAAGTTCTACAAAGACCAGCACTCCACTAACAACGATGTTCGATCGCAAATTTTGACAGTGAAGAATCAATATGTCCACAAAATGAGAGTGACACAGGCAAGAATGCTAAGATGCACATGAGAACATATCAGACATAACTGAACAAGGAACAAGTATGTTCATAATGCTTTGGTCATATTTAACATAGGCAGGCACACCAGTTTGAAAGATTAAGCTTAAGCATATTGAAATTAGACTAAAGATAAGAGGTAGATTAAGGACGATAAGAATGAAGTGGTCAAGAATGATTTAGCATCTCTAGACCTTTTTGAAAATGTACCACCAAACTGACCACAGTGGAAGAAAAGGATTCATATAGCCAATCCAACTGAATTGGACTGGAGGCAAAGTTAAGATATGAGTTATGCACAAAATTTACATTTATATCCACAACACAGCTATATGGAACTCAAGAAACAATAGTAAGCTCAGTTAAAATGCCCACTGCTCACGTATGTACCACAAAAGAGTCTTTTGTGGTACATATGTGAAAGAGAAGAATATATGTATATATTTGCAATTAAGTACTCACGGCAAGGCACCAGCAAGGTTTCCAGCCAATCCAGAATAAAGTCCATTCCACATAATTTTTCCTCCACCATGAGCAGCCTGACATGGGAACTACATGCATTAATTCTCATAATTCGGAAAAAAAAAAAATTTGATGAATTTATACAAGTGTAATATTTTTAATATGAATAAGTAGGTCAATAGCACCAACAGTGCACAAGAGCATAGAAGATACTGGTTCTTAGAAATTCTTGCATCACTCCATTCAAATACACTAAGCCATTGCAGAAATAGAACATATCTAAATGATCTTTCCCTTTTTTCATCTCCCGAAACCTCTAAGAAAAGTCAACATAAATCTGACATTGTGTAAAATCCACTTTACTAATTGTATCAAACATACTTCCCCATTTAACTAAAGAATAGTGCAAAAAAATGACAGTAATTAGTCTCATAACTACGACATGAAGGCAAAATTGCATAAATGAGATAATACCTTCTGAGGTCTTCATACCTCTATCATATTGAATTTGGATGTGGGTTTGTTAAAGGAGGGCAGGCTGAAAAAGATTTGTGAGAAAATGTGCCAAAATAATCCCACATCCAAATACTTCCACATAACTTCAATGAGAGGAAAAGGGTTGAAAATATCATGCAAGGAGAGAAGCCATCATACCATTAATTTCTTTTCAAAATGATTAAAAACATAAATAATAATTTCATCATTGCAAAATATACATACTTCATTAAAAAAAAGTGATGCACCAAAAAAACCAACAAAATATTAAGTTTTTAATAAGTAGTGATGGTGCTGCAGAATCTGGAATCAAGACCAATAAACCAGTGATAATGCAAATAGTCATCAC
Organism: Aleurites moluccanus; assembly: GCA_948193065.1. NCBI lineage: Eukaryota > Viridiplantae > Streptophyta > Magnoliopsida > Malpighiales > Euphorbiaceae > Aleurites > Aleurites moluccanus. Next base: position 29,235 of record CANXYC011896148.1, read on the forward strand.
AGTCCAATATCCATAGTTCCATCTATAGCAAAGAGCAGTGTGATCAAAGTATGCAACATCTAATGCAACCACATATAGAGGAAAAAAATTGAGCAATCCATCAGATTCTATTTTTAAATTTGAAACAACACTGAAAATAAACCAAGGATGTAGGTTGGCAACAAATAGAGCAGAAAGTAGTATAATAAGACAACTTGCCTGCAGTCGAGTTTTTATTGTATCAATAGGATACAATGCTGCTTCCGCAATAACACCAGCAGCGCCTCCAGCTATAATGCCCTCTGCAAAACGCATAAAAAAATATTAAGATCTGTGGCAGTACAAGATACATTTTCAGTATACAATTTTGCTATTTTAATTAAGAAGATTCGAAATCCTGTAGCTGAAAAACAAAGAGTTTTCTCCTGATTTTAAAACAAACAGCCACAACCCTTGGGAACTTTTCAGGAGTTGGACAACTTTCCACTGCAGCAACATCAAATTTATATTTCTGTAAAAGAACCTGAAAGTACTACGACTAGGCCATTGTAGATTTATAACCACATCAAAAAATCCAAACATTGTTCCAAAGACCGGAACTGTAAAAGAGTATTCAAATGCGTCAGAAGTTTTCACTTTTCAGTAGCATGGATCGTATAAAGCAAAAAAAAAAAAAATTGATTTTGAATTACCCAGAAAAAAAAAAATAATAAAGCTCACTCTAGGTAACTTAAAGGTTGCTCATCATACACATACTATGATATGCATTTAATTCAATCAATACCTACCACGTAAAGCACCTAAGAAATCAAATGGCTTGTCCTCTCCTGCACTGACTGATGCAAAAAACTTTTGTAGGTCTTTCTGATAATTGCACCTCTTGTACTCTAATCTATCTGTATTCATGTTTCGTTTTTTCTCTGCAATAATAAGAAAAACGATATTTAAGACAGAGAATTGCTCCATTGAAGCTTTTGCTTGTAATTTGAAAACAACAATCGAAACTTCAGAAACCAAATAAAGAAAAAGAAAAGAGGAAAAAAAAACCCAAATAAAATTTTGATCAGAATGAAACGATAAAATGAAAATTTCAAAAAGTTCTCGATAGTGGTAAAGAATCAAATTTCAGCACCATTGGAAAAACCGAAAAGAATTTTATATAAAAGAATACCAAGAGAGACTGTCTGAGAACTTCCCACATCCATTGACACTGTAAATGAATTTCGAGCTAAAAACTCATTTCATGCAAATGATTTAAAAAATAAATTAATTAATGTTTGGGAGTTATATAAAGCTAATCATAGGTCACGGTTCGAATCGTGTTGAAGAAAAAAAAAACTTATAGGTTATTTACACGTTAAATCGGTGTATAGCCAATCAGTTTGCTGATTCATACAGCCATTAAATCGAAGCTTTGTCAATTGGTTGGCTGATTAACTGATCGGTTCATGTAGAATGAAGCAGCTCTGACAATAAAAAATAAAATGAAATGAAAGATTGAAGAAAGTTGTGTACTCCTTAAAATATAATTATAAAAGAAATTATTGTAATTTAATTAGTAGTTATAAAAATATAATTACTAAAAATAATACAAATATGATTTATATAAATTTATTAAAAAATTATTTGATATGAAAAAAAAATTAAATAATTTTTGAGTTAAGCTTTTATTGTACATATAAATATATAAAAAAAAGGCACTAAAAGAAGGAAAATAATAGTTACGTTTGTTTGTTCATTCTGTAAAAGCCCATAGAAATTGGATGGGTCTGCAAAGAAAGCCCATAGCTCACAGTTCATAGCCCATTAGAAAAAATAAAAAAAAAGGTTAGGTATTATTTTCTTAAACCTCTCTACTTGAGGGTTTTAGTTTCGTGTTTGTACATAAAACAAACAGATGGTGTGCGATTATGAATTTCATTTCTCTGTAATTGATTCTCACTAGAGGCAAAATAGGCGTCTCTATGCATTGGAATCCTTGCAATCTTTCCTGATGAGTGACTGTTTTTTTATATAAATTTGCCTTATGTTCTAATGGGTATGTTAATGAGATGAATCCTGAAATTAAGATTTCTAAATTTAATACATGAAAAGGTTATTTTAATTATTTGTATTATGTTGATGGTTTTGTTATTTTTATTTGCTTTACATTTGGACAGTGAAGAACTTGTATTTTACTTCTCCTGGATTATTCATCTGGCATATAACAACTTTAATTTTGGTGCATTGATTGTGGTGGTTCCTATCAATAAAAGAACTATTCAAGGCGAAACTTATTGGATTCAACTAGGAACACTTTCATTGTTAACACTGAGATTTACAATCATTCCGCAAAAAGATATTCCAGCGATTTTGATCCTCCTCTAAAATTTTATACTGATGAAAAATTTTCAATTCTTCAGTCTAGAGGTCTTCAGCACTGGTTTAAAAATTGGCAGGAAAAAAGAAAGTATAAACTCACAGCAAGCACTTTTGGTGGGCCTGTTGGTTCTTGGCGTGGCCGAAGAGCCCAGCTCTGGTTAGAGAAACTTGGTGCAATACAACCATTTTCTGGAAACCTGAGTACTTGGTGGAGCAATATCAAAGAAGAGATAGCACATGAGAGATACAAGTTGATTACGGGAAATACTGTTTTGTTTCTTGAATTTCAAATATACGGTGAGAAGAATTCTGCAGATGATTGGTTAGCAGCTTCCCCGGTTGGGGTAGTTGACAGGCTTGTTTATGGGTTGCCTTCCCGAGGAGTGTTGGAAATAAAGTGTCCGTTTTTCAATGGAGATATGCATAATGTTTCACCTTGGAAGCGTATTCCCCTGTATCATATTCCACAAGCTTAGGGTTTAATGGAAATATTGGACAGAGATTGGATGGACTTCTATGTTTGGACTTACATCGAGATGTAAAATATTGGGACATTCTGAAAATTGCACTCTCTGATTTCTGGTAGAAGCATGTCCATCTAGCTGGAGAGGAATACTCTAAATCTGTGATTATGAACCCCCTCACACAACTACAATCACTAAAGCCAGCTGTAGTTGAAAGCAAACGAATTGTTGGCAGCTACAAGTTATTAATGTGTGAAATTCATGGGATACTACAAAACTGATGCACTAAATTTTGGGTCTTTTGAGTTTATGGTTTCAATGTAACCATAAACTTAGAAACCTAAAATTTAAAGAAAATTTTACGGTACGACTATTCAACTGGCTATATTATATTAAGGTGAATGTTGTACAATGGAGTATTACAGAGACGAGAATACTAACATAAATATATGGATATAATAAAACAAATAAGATAAATAATGAAGGCATTAGAGATAAGTAAAAGTCGTTGATAATATGAAAGAATAAGAATTAAAATGATTTGAGCACGTGAAACAGAGACTAATAGAGAATCTGGTCGAGTACATTGTGATAAAAGAGAGAAAAAAAAAAGTTTAGACCTAAATTTGGGCAAGAAAAATACAATATGATTTAAAGGTAGTATAATTTAAAAACATTATAATTATTAGAGGAATTCGCCAAAAATCGTTTAGAGTGAAATAAAGTTCATATAGCGGATCTCAATTAATTTTTGAATTAAGGCTGAGTTAGAATTTATTTTATGGTTTAAGGTAAATGAAATTTATATTCTCAGTGGACAAGTAGCTTGGTAAGGCTTTCATGAGTTTGTGCGCTTCAAGTAATTTTTTATTAGTACGGAAACCTCCCGTGCTTGTGGTCCACGGGTGATATCCTGTCATTGGCATTGACATGCTATTGGAGCTAACATAATATTTTCAACATCAGATAGGACAATCAAAAAACTTGATAAGCTGAGGACGTTGGGATGCGCACTAAACAGGTGTAAGAATGCCTTTTCCAAATTCTAGAGATTTTTCTTCTTATTTTTTGTAATGGATATCATATGAAGTTGGATGTACTACCTGTGCATCAAATTATTTAGACCAACTTCATTAATATTTGGGAAAAAAATGCTCACTAAATTGAAGGTAGTGCTGCCGCCCACTATGGTATTACTCCTACTTCTCTCAGCAAACAAGGTTTCAGGAAGCCTCCAAAGTTGTTGTGTTGTTCTATAAAGTCCTTGACAATGCCAAATCTTCCTTCCTCCTCCCCTCCTGGCCTCCCCCAACTTTTTAGTTTATAGGAAAGGTTAGACATACCTGTTGTTAGCGCTGAACTTATCATTTCACTCGTTGATTAGGAAGGTTTGGATACTGTTAAATAAGTGAACTATTGCTTCATCTTACACCATTATTGATATCAGTTCCTTCCTCATCTTTCCTTTAAATTGTAACAATTATTTTTTGACAGTTATGAAAAAAAATTGTTTACATATATTAGATTTGGAACATATTGATGCATTTTGCTAGTTTAAATCAAATTTTTACGGCAATAAAAAAGTACAAATAGAGAATACAAAAATAATTTATTTCTATTTTTGGGTGACCAGCTTGTGAAGATTACTTGTGTATTATTCCAACTGTTCTTGCAGGCATTGTGATATAGAGCACCACTGTTACCATCCCCTGTGCAGCAAAATGATAAGGTTCAACTTCAGCAAATATCTTTTCCGGTAATCTAATTTAAGCCTTGAACAATTATATCCTGCTGTCTTTTCCAGCAAAATGATGTATCATATGGAGCTTGATTTGAAGAACTGTTTCTGTACATTTCTATTGTGTTTCATTAGATGATGCAGTTCAAAGGCATTCTGAATTTAGAGTGCAATATTTATGGGCCAAAGTCTTCCTAATGCAAGTTTTATTATTATTTTTTATAAATTTGACACCAGAAGAAGCCTATGAAGTCGCCATTATGATTATTAATTGATATGCACGAATATAGTGCCAGGAAAAAAGTACATGAATAGACTTGTTAGCAATTGATCATTGACTAAAACAAAAGCAGAACTTATTCCTTTCTCTTCTTCATGGATAGATCATCTTCTTCATCTTTTTATTATTTGATAAAAAAAAACCTTGTTAGCTCGCAAAGAAACAATACCAAATGTATCAGTTATCACTTACCAAGTTATCAACCGCTATTCTGTCTTCCAAATTACCCTCCAGGAAATTAGAAATTGAGATCAAATATTATTATTGTTATATTCTTGTTCCTGCAGGTGACCCAGTTTACTATATTTTGTTCAAGCATGGAAACTTGGTTTATCATCCTCATCTTCCTACGCCTCTCTGCCTCCCTGATGTCAAGTAGCCATTCTCTTACTTGAGGATGCTTGTGAAAGTTGATTCTTGTGCATTTATATGTTTTTGTGTGCGTGTGTGACTGAATTTGGCACATGCGTACCTCTCTATGCATCCATATCATTTTCTATTTGGTTGTGGAAAAATTAGGGAATTTGAGATTCCTCTAATCTTCTGGACTTTTTATTTTCTGTTGTTGTTGGTACACAGATTTTACATGCATACAGCACGCGCTCACACACACACAGATTTTACTTCAATTTTTAGGTTGAAAGAGGATTCTGAGTTTATTAACAATGCAAAATGATAGAGAGATTGGATCAAGAAAATTTTTATGGGTTACATTGATAAAATAAGAAAATAAAAGTATCTTTAAGAGTGCTCTTTATTTTAAAATACATATTTCACATAAATAAAGAGTAATTTAATCAAAGTTTAAATGTGAAGAGTGTAAATTTATTTTTAAGTCCAAAGGACTTTAATTAAATAAGTGAGAGAATTAGTAACTAATATGCATAGAATTAATAAATATGTGAGAAAATTAATAAATAATATACATAGAAAATTAAAAAGTTTATTAATTAAATTTAAAAAAAAGAGTGGACTTTCTAAATATGTAGTGTTCACCTATCAGGTAAATTTTAGCTCTTGATCTTTCATGACATTGCATTTTTACAAGCTTCCTTGAATTACATCAATTTATTAGAGTTTTAATATTATTTAATATCTTATCACTTAAAATATTGATCAAAATTTTTAAAGTTAAAATTTTAGTGAAATATATACTATGGTTTCTTTTTACAAAGATCTTCAATGGTTTCTTTTTTACATGTAATGCTTGATATGTTCATCTAGAAATACCTAAAATCAAGATATTTATTTCCTTTAAAAATTCTTGAATTCTAATCATATAAAAACATGAAAGAGTGATTTGTAGGACATTGCCGATATTGGCATGGATTCTACAGCTGGAGATTGAATGTTATTGCGGTTCTCACTCTCAGCTACTGCAACATCTATACTAGCTAGTCTTCATTAACGCTCCCATTGAGAAATTTCCTGCACCAGATTAAAAGCTTATAGTCAGAAAGTTATGTAAAGCAAGAAAGAAATTTCCTGCACCAGATTTCAAGCAAACACTACAAGTCCGCGGCTATACGAGGGTCTATATGTTTGTTAAAATAATAATAATAATAATAAAAAAAAACTCATCCTGAAATTGATATGATCATGTGAAATGATGCAAAGCCATCCATCATTTTTTATCCTGAAATAACTATAGTATAACGTGAAGATGATCCTTTTGTTATGTCATCATCTTACTTCTGCTTTAAAGCTACCAGAGCAGAGCAGTCGGTGGGTTCGAATTATTTGGTCCAAATAATTCAAAAATAAATTAAAACTGAACTGAACCAAACCAAATCTAGTTCAATCTTGAACTATTTATAAGTCTGGTCCTGATTCAATTTCAAGGCTTGCAAAAACAGGTTGACAAATAGAAATCATAACTCAGCCCAAGGGAGGCACAATCATGCATCGATCTCCACCATCTTGCCTTTTAATCATACAAATTTAGATAATTACCATTCATCACAAAATCTGAAAGATGATTGTGTCTTCTTTAATGTTTGCAGACTAGACTGCAGTGACACCCTCTAATGGACTGTGGATAAAAGATAAATAAACTAGACTGACATTAACTTCCAATTAGAAATTGTAAGAAGAGAAAAAATTCATAAGCAGTTTTTGACAACTTAAAAAGAAATTAGAACATGAGTTAAACACATGATGCTGAGTTGTACTGTTGCATAATAAGATCAAACCCCTCATCAGCATGATAATGCTTTTAGTCAGTACTGTGGCCAGGAAAGCAAGCTTCACTGTAGGAAGCAACATTAGCAGGACAACCTTGTCTTTCTAGTAAAATAGATGAGCTACATTATTTATTTTTAATGTATTTTTTCTTTCAAAATGTAAAATAAAAATAAAAGATAAAAAAATTACAGATTTAATGCATCCTTGAGATGTAATTGAGAATCAAACCTATCATATTTAAGCAGTGCAAACATGCATAGGATACGACTCACCTGCTCCAACCTCAAGTGGCTCATTCCAACATCAATGCTTTCTTCTACAGCCTCCTCATTTTCAATTTCTGCATCTGTATATGTGAGTGCTCGCTGTAGCTTCCTAGGACAGAACACCTCAACCTCTGCCATATACGTGGCTGTCACAGGTCGATGATCAGAAAGTTTGAGCTCTGTTCTCCTGTAATTCAATAGCCTCATTCCCTTCCCATAAGAGAGGATGCGATCACACCTAGAATATTATAGTAAATTAGGGAAAAATTTTCACAACAAATTGATTACCAAACACTAAGTTGTTTGTGCTAGTAATCATCACCAGGAATGTGGGGTTTCCAAAAACAAAAAATGAGGAATTGAAATCAATTTTATATATGGATAAAATCAGCACTTATCATGTTTAGGGGCAAGCTTCTGTTATCCAACAAGTATAACCTTCACTTGGTAATATGCATTGAGATCAGTAGTAATCATACAAGGTAAGATCTCAAAATAAAGGTAATGATAATTGTCAAGGAACAAGAAAAAAATTTAATAATTCATAACTACAAATGTGATATCATTACATGGAAAAGAAAATAATAGCTGTACAGTCTCACGGCTGGTAATGGTGGCGGTGGCAGAAAGAAATCAGTAGGAGAAATAGTACAGGAAAGATGGAATGAATGTATGAGAAGGGGAGTGTTAGGCATAATTTTAATCATAATTTTAGAATGTTTTAAATTCAATTTAATTTGATTTAGTTAAGATTTTATTGATTTTTTTATTTAAATTTAGTTGAATTCTGATTTGTTTTTGGATTTAAAAAAAATTTGAGATATGATTGCTTTTTGTTCAAAATTAGAAAGAATTTTGAAAGATTCAGCATTACAAAAACCGGGTAAACGGTTTTTGAGAAAGATAAACCGGTTTTTGAACCACGTACCCGGTTTCCGGAGGAAAAAAAAGTGATCCGAGACTCAGAACCAAAAACCAGGTAGTACAGGAAAGATGAAATGAATGTATGAGAAGGGGAGGGGAGAGAAGAGTGAAAAGAAGCTCATAAATTTTATTTTACTAAAGTTAACCACTTGCAACCGTTTGGTCCTGATATATAATCAACATCATATAATTTACTTCGTCATCTCCCTGCCAGAATCTTTTCAAAGTGATCGCAAAGAGGTGGATGGCTGCAAAGAATTGTATTGAGAATAGTAGTTTCACCCGCTCGGATTGTTTGTATAACCATTTATGAGTCCGTATGAAGCTGCTAGTATATGACAGCTAAAATAAGAGTGTTACTGGACCATTAAAACTTCTGAAGCCCATATAGATATAGAAAAATCCCTTGGTTTAGAAGCAAATAAAATATGCTGTATGGACAAAAAAAAAGTGATGACTACCACATGCTTAAAGATGAGCCATAAAGCAAAATGTGATGCTTCTTTTGGTACTCTGGAGAAACAAACTTGATCGAACCCATATTTGCCCAGTGGATACAATCTGCTCACAGTAAAACTTCATATGGGCAAGTAAAGCAAAATAAGCAAACATTTGCCAAAGACAACTAAGCAACAAAATTTCAGTGAACCATGTCACTTTTCCAAACATAGATACCATGTACATTTTTATATCGATACAGTGACCAAACAAATGAAAAAAAAAATACTATAAGCAAGAAACAACAAATCCAGATTCATCAGAAGGGCTTATTTCAACAGTAATTTTATTTTTTTAATTAGCAAAAACTACAGGGAAAAATGCAGTGGCATAAGATGATTCGTTAACCATATAATAAACATGAAAGGAAAAGATAGGCAAAGCAACTGCTATGTTACTCAAAATTTAGCAGAAGCATACCACGCAGGAACACGCCTCCCAGCTTTAGGATCCTCTCCATAATATTTGTCTGAATTCATCTCATACTTATAAGTTGGTGGAAAATTTAATGTACCCTCAGCCCATCCATCAAATGCACGGCCTTTTCTTAGTTCTCGTACAAGCTGCCATCATAAGATACAATAAATTTAACATATAACTGATATCATAGCAATTTGACATTATTTTGAGTCCAATTTTAATGAGAAAAGAGAACTGAAATGGATTTGAGACACATCAAAGTTGCAATCCAGTACTTTCAGATTATATCAAAGAAAACAGTCCCAATCGTCTGAAGTATATCATAATAAATTGCAATCATACCTGATCCCTCTCCCCTAACTTGGACCACTCCTTTCGGGAGATTAGTTCATGTGTTTTCTCATATGACAGATTGATGCGGTAATTCAAATCACCCAGCCAAACAATTCTTCTGCAGATATTTATTAATAAGATAATTTACAAATTAGTAGTAACCTTTGAAGAATTGTTCATTAAAAACATAAACATTTGGAAAAAAAAAAGTGAAAATAAACTTTTCTTTTTGGTGAATTTTATGAGATTATTTATTATCTCTTCTGTCTCAATAAGGGTCTGCCTGAAATTTCAGGCATAAGTTAATATATACAATATGCTTCTTTTTCCAAACTTTTAAGTTGAAATCTCAGGCTAATGGTCGGATTGCAAATGAATGTAATATAAAAGGGTGGGGAAGATTCAAGCACAAACTGAAGGGAAGGTATTCGCCTGCCTGTCAGGAGTACCTTCCCCTTTCTCATTCATCTTATTTTTCTTCTTCTCATAAGGCTACAAAATTTCGAAATTTACCCAGATTCCTCCACCCCCACCTCCACCTGCTCCTTCTATGAAAACTTACATGCAGCATCATAAACTGTTTATTCAACGTCTAAATTGAAAATCAACAACCAAAAACCCCAAAGAAAAAAAAAATGGAATCCGTTAGGTTTGTCTCCAAATGTAGCATAATATATTTGACCAAAATCCCTGACATAACTGCTGATGCTTCATATTTCTCAAGAATGCACTCATTTTATCAATGATTCTAACATGCGATGAGTTTCTAAGATTACTTGCCAACCAGAAGCATGTTAATTATTATACAAAATATAGTTTTTAAGATTCTTTGTCAAAGCATGTCTGTTTTAGAAAAAATCATTTTCAATACTAGACAAAATGTCACAGGAATAATAAGTAACCATACAAAATTTACCAATCAATTTCATTTCGTAACAATTTTTATACCAAAAAAAATATACATAATGTACTTTGATTCCTAGATCAAGAGCCATGTCATGTTCTTTGCACATATTATTCTCTGTTTCTTATGCAAATACACCTCATCTCAGAAAAGAACCTAAAAAGGGAATTCTGCCTCTGGGCATATGACTATCTTTGGCTGTCTGAACACATCAATTCATGGATTCCACATCATGCAGATATTGTTGTGGTTTATGCACTGATGCACTAAGGAGTCTCCGGTGTCAGACAATATTCAACAGCACATGGACCTCCCTATGTTTGTCAAGATAAGACATAAACATATTCCATATGATACTTGGGCTCTATTCCTCGCATAACCAAACTTAAACATCCCTTACCCCAATCTCACCCACACACATGCCCCTCACAAAGCATGATTATGAATTTAGTTTTGGTATTTCCAAACACCCAAAAATATGAAAAGAAAGCTCTACAGGATATTAAAACAGAATTTTTTGCCACAACAGTCCACTCTGCTCTGTGCTTCCCACTCTATTATACAAGATAAGATGTTAATCATCAGTCCCTTTGATGCCTGAGTCCCTAGTTAATATCCATGTAATTAATTTCTCCAAATTAACACAGATTTACTTTTGAATTTTACAGCCCCATTAACATGCTGAACTTAACCCCCACGAAAAAAAAAAGTGAAAAGATCAACAAGCCTACTAGCTTTGAACAACTGCAGATAAGAAGACAGTTCATTTCTTCTCATATTCAGTTATTAAAAATATTAAAAAACTGGAGGATCTTCACTTAGTATAATAAATATTAAAAAAAAAATAATATGAGAGATTCATAAAAGCAGAATGGAACAATAATAATGATGTGCCAGATGTCAGATTTGAAATATCCAATTAAAACCTGTTCTCCATGTCTTAATCTGATGTTGCATACTTACTCATGATCAAGGATGCCTTTTGGAAGCCCAATACCAGATAGCGTGTGAAATTGAGTTCTTCTATGTATTTCACGCACATCAGCATTTCTTTTGAGTTCATCTCCTTCTTTTTCACCTGATGTCAGGTGAGTGCACACAAAACAGAAAAGAGTCTGATATATAGACATACTGACTGATATTGATCCCTGGAAGATTGAAGAACCATCTTAGTGTTTGAAGAATTACAGCAAAAGAATAAGTCTTGATGCATTTAAAAAATGAAATGGCAAAAATAACATTGCTAATTAAACTTCGTTACTATTTTCTGTGTGCATGATAACAAATACGAGGCACTGAAAGCAAGAATGACGAAGCATTTCTTCTTTGTATGAACAAGACCTCAGTCCTCGGGTATTTGTATTTCAACAGACTATCTCACCTCCTAGTCCTAGCAACAAGTTCTACCAAGATTATTCAAAATAGATCAGAATGTACATCAGCTAGCTTGTGTATACTATGAAGTTGATGTCTAAGGCCCTCTAAAAAAATAGACCAAGGTTGTTAAGTGTCCTCATAGTTTCAGAATTTGGGTCATACAGCATCCATTATATATTTCCAAATTGGAGGTCCTAGGTTTCTAAGGCTTAAGGGTTCACACCCAAATGCATTCACATAACATAATCATGCAAAAATCATCAAACAACAAGAGAAGGGGCAAAATTATAATGAATGTATACACTAAAATGAGAGGAATTTATCAAAAAATGCAAGCACCTTGTTCACCAAACTCTGCAATATCATAACCATCAGATCAGAAAATAAATATTATCCATTTTGGTCTTACGTACATAATTACATCAGTTTGGCAACATATTCTATGACACATTTATTGACAATAGGTTGGACAGTCAAATGTAACACTCAAAATCAAAACAAGAATTTAAGAAGATGAAAACAATCAAAACATACAAAAACTATCACAAGAATTGTAATGGAACAGACCTTGTTACCGATGTAGCTCATCAGACCAACACCAACAGTTGACACCTTTAAGTTTTGAATATGCTTGCGCAAGCTCCTACGAACCCAAATTGTAAGGAAAATTCCAACCATCTGCTTGCTCACTATCCTTACATATGATGACCTTCTTTTACGTTTCATAAGGGCTTCTAGGTCAAGTTCTGTAAGCAAAGCTAATTCTGATTGCATTTCATTAGTAACTGACTTGAAAGAGCTATATACCCCAAAAGTCTTGCTTGCTTTGAAAGATTTAATTGATTTGAACGAAGTTGGTCTCTGTAACACATGCTGAGGTAGCAAATCTAATGGGGGCTCTGGCCAGCTCAAACCAATCCTTTCAGTGCCACTAAGCATTTTGGTTAACTTGCCATTGTTTTGACCAACTGGTACTTCTACATCTCCAGCAGAATCTTCTGTCCGCAGGCAATTTAATCGATCTAATCTCTTTGGAGAAGAAAATTGCCTCTCCAAATCCTGCTGTACTGGGACACCTAATTTATCAATATTATTGACTGGACTATCTTCAGCTTCATCCAAGCAGTCGAATTCTTCATCCAATGGATGAACCTCACCAATATCACTATCACTTTCAAGTAATATCTCCTCTTCTATATCTGGCACATCATCAGATGGTTTAAATTTTGATGGAGATGGAGGATCACTATAGCATTTAATTTTGGTCCTTGTTGGTCGAATTCTATTCAGTGTGTCACGAATAATGTTTTCCCACTGAGGAACTGGTCGGCTATCTTCAGCACCAAATATATTCCCGGCATTCAAAGGTACAATCTCCTGAAAACTGTAAAAGAGAAGCTATTTAGAAATTTTCTCGAATGACTCTCTTGGCAAGTGCAACAGGTTCAAACCAACAAAGAGCAGCTTCAAACCAACATAGATTAACAACACTAGGAAGACAGATTATGCATTTAATTAAAGCAAACTAAATATAGCACATTAAGTTAAGGCAATAACAAGCAAGTACTATTAGTCATGTCAAGTAGATAAAGCACCACAACATCCATTCTATCCAATGTATTGGATAAAATTAATGTTTGATTGTACAAAAGTGACAGAATATCAGTTCTAAATGTAATTTCCACACTGAAAGAGGAAGTTCAGAACAGAAACTAAGAGAACACTTACCCAAACACATATATGTCAGCCGGTTCATCGGTATCAATCCAATCATCAATATCTAGGTCATCAGGTGGAATTTTTCCTCCAACATTCCATGTACCAACACATATTCTACAGCAGAAAAGTTCAATAAGTTTAAATATACAGTCACTGAGATATGAAAAATAAACTAATTTTACACTGGGAAGAGAGAGAAAAAAAAGAGAGGGAGTTCAATAGTAAACGATGTGATATTGACACTCTCCAAAAAGTTTTTATTTGACCATCCTACCCTTATTAATTTTGGAAAGATAATAGTTTAAGAAAGTTAATCCATTATTATTTTCTTTAAATACAATGCTTATCTTTTATTAACTTTCAACAACAAAAATAAAATTTCACTCAAAAGAAAAAAAAAATCAATAATTGTTATTTCAATTTTGATAAAATAAAAAAAATGCACATTTTAATATTTTAAATATATTTTCATTATATTTCTCAAAATATATATATATATATATATATATATATATATATGTACTTCCATTATATATAAAGTTGTAATAAGTGTTGAATAATTTGAATTTTTTTTTGTCAAAATTGGTGGAAATGGCAATTTATATTTTTTTTTTATCCTTAAAATTTTTATATTAGAATTTTTTTTGGCAATTAATAAACAATTAATAATTTTTTTTTGTTAGCTTTAAAGTTTTTATATTAGAAGTTTTTTTTTGGCAATTAATAAAATGTAAACATGGCATTTTAAGGAAAATAAAGGAGAATTAACTTTCAAAAAATAAAAAAGATAGAATAATTGGAATAGTAGTGCTAGAAACTATTTGAGAGTGCCATATACCTCCCTTTATACATAGGTTAATTGTCAAGAAATAAAATATGAGAACTAAACCTGAGTTCCTTTGTGTTTATATACTGTGTCCTAAAAGTTTCTGATTTTCGCCTCCTTAACCTTGGAAAAGCATCTGAAATTCGAAAACAGACAATAAATAGCTCAATTAAAAGGTGCAGTACAACATTGTCCCCATTTTAAAGCAGCCAAGAAACGTTTTTATTTATTTTTTAAGTAGCATTTGGAAAACCAATCTGATATACAAAATGAAGTCATCAGTACAAATAAGAAAAAAGAAAAATTATTTTTCCAACCAACTCTTGTGCTACGGAATGATTTAATTTTTATATGTGTCCACCAAAATCGGAAGCAGACCATTACAAGCAACTAGTTTTCTAAGAGATGTGCATATTTAAAATAAACAAATAAAAATAAAAGCAAGAAGTTGCCAGTGGCCAACCAAAACAAACCATTAGGGGAATACCTATCCAGGTTCTGAAGAAATATTTAACTAGGTAAATAAAGCAGTGGCAATGTATTGGTACCTAACTCCAATAAGTTGGTCAACACATTGCTGGCCTGGCCTTATCATTCCATTTTAAACAAAATGCCAGCACTCATACAAGAAGTAAACATAATTAATCATTGTTGTTTACAGTCCTAAAATAATGTTAGATTGCATCTTGATGTAACAAGAGACCAAATCAAATTCCATGAACACCAAAACCATAGAATAAATAAATAAATCAAAATAATAATAATAATAATAATGGAAAAGGTATATCACATTGAATAATGACAAAATATATAGAGGATTAGAGTGAGTGTTGAATCTAGTACAAACTAATTAGTTTAGTGCAACTTATAAAACCTACGTGTGTTCTGTCCCATAGCTTTAATAAATAACGTGAACTTTAATAAATAAACAGATAGCATTTCCACCAAATGCAGAAAAGAAAAATATTTCCCATTCCAAATCAATAAAATTTTACCCTAAACAAAACTACAAGATTTAGAAAAAAAAAAATGTAATCTTCAATAATTAAATGCTTCAAATACCGGACTCTTGCAACAAAATAAAAATTATGCCAAAACCCCACAGAAATACAAATTCCAAGAACCCAGCTGCATAATTGAAAGATAAATAAAAAGCCAAAAAATCAGGGGAAAATAAAATGAAAATAAATAGATAAGAAGAAGAAGAAGAAAAGTACCATTTGTGGAATAAACCAGAACATCCTCCCCTCTGTCACTTCTAAACCTCGATTCTCTCCCCAGATGAGAAAATTCAACTATTAAAAAAAAAAATCTTCATAAGTAAACAAAAATACACTATTTTCCCCTCTTTTTTCACTTTTACGATTTATGTAAGATTGGGAGTGAGATAGAAGTACTTTGCGTGTCACAAACAGAATCAGTATCGTCGTCGTCGTCGTCGTCGGATGGAGTGTCGGCGCTGTAATCAGACTCTTCGGCGGCGATGTTAAGCCATTTACGCATAACCACTCCAGGCCAAAAGAGCTGTAGGCACGAACAAGCCAAACAACAACAGGTTTCAGCCCAACTTTTGCACTGCCCAATTTTTCTCTCAGTAATCCCATAACCCAAATTTCAAAAATAAATAACCAAAACCCAATCAAAAAACACACAAAATTAAAGTTCTATAGCTAGAAAAAGGGAGCAAAAGATACCTCTGGTTGATGCTTTGAACGAGACTTCATAGTCTGCCGATATCTCATTATTACTTCAAAATGTTAAGTTAATACTTAACATATATAAACAAATTTATAAAAGAAAAAGCATAAAATAGCACAGAAAGACAATGGACTGAAAGCTTTTGAAGTTCAGATAGAAAGAGAGATCAAAAATAGTTGCAGAAATGGAGGGAGAGAACCGTTGAGAGAAGTTGGAGTTTTAAGTTGTAATTAAGATGATTTGATTATTATTATATGGCTGGTAATGGTGATTATTAATTAATTTATTTATTAAGAATGGATAATTAGGAATTTAATAGCAGAATAATAAATAAATTAAAATAATTTATTTTCTCAGACAAAAAAAAAAGTGATCGAAAAGCAAACCTACTTTTACAGTTGCAGGCTTACCTGGCAGCTGATGTGCTGATTAAAGACGTTATTTTATTTATTGCATTACGAATATTTCTGGGAACATCATTTGAAAATCACATTATGTTTTAAACTCTTGCTGAAAAAAAAAAAAAAAAATTAATTCCTACAAGCTGCTAATATATATATATTGAATTAGTATGTGAGTTTGTTTCTTATTTTATTAATTAATGTTTAATTTTTGAAAATTATATCATAAATGATATTTAAAAAAATAAAAATCAGTTATTTTTGTATAAATATTTTTTATTAATATTATAAAATTTAATTATGAATATATTTATTATTTTATTAAATATAAAGACATCGATATTGTTTTATACATTTCCTATTAAATTTAGTATATATAACAGATGTAGTTAAATTTTTCTCTTTATTTATGATTCTTCTAATTATGATATAAATAATTTATTTTTTATCAAATTATAATATAATTTTTTATCGAATTAAAAAAAATAAATTTATCGAATTGAAAAATATATTCCTCTATTTTTTTTCTTTATTTAATAAATTAATAAACAAATACATTGTAATGTAATAAATCTATCTTTCTTCTATTAGTTAGTTTTCAAGCTCGAGTTCAATTATTTGCTTTGAAATTTCAAATTATAATTTAAAATATGAAGTGTATTTCTACAATGGAACCTAAATACAATTTATATATTAATTAAATACTATAAAATAACTTCACTAGTATTACAATATTTGAAAATTCAAAATAAATTAAATAGGTATAACTTATAACACTTATTTGTGAAGTGAGGTTTATAAACACTAATAAAATATATTTGAATTAGTCAAAAAATTTTACACCTCTCCAAGTATACACTCAATTAATTTGATTTTGATTTTTTAAAATATTATCCATAATAATATCAATTATATCTATTTTTTAATTAAAAATCACTAGTATTATTTTTTTTTATCTACTTTACATAATCCCTATAAAAATAGTTGATCTTCTTTTCCTAAATCTATTTCTATGTATCTAGAAATTTCCCTTGAAGTGTAAAATAAAGTTCATATCTTCTTCACTTTTTATTTTTCTTAAGAATATTACATGTCATGACTTACTATGCCATATTTGTCATTGTCACCCACTAAAACAGCCATGTTACCTTCTGCAAATAAAAGGCTATGGACCAAGGATTCTTTTCCTTTTCAAAAAATTACTATTTAATTCTTATTATTTAGTATAATTAACACTTATCTTATTATTTCGATAAACTAATTAGTTAATTTTTAATGTATAATTTCATAAAATATATTAGTTATTTCATTAATTTTTATATTAAAAAATTTTAAAAATAATTAAAAAGAAAAAGAAAACAATTTTTTATTATATTTTAATATATTATGATATAATTTTATACTAATTTTATCCTCAGTCAAACCAAAACTTCAATATTTTTTAATTATCAATCCTTCAAATTTGTGACATTTTATTATTGATTAGTAATTTTTTGTTAATTTTTGATTGATTTTGCTAGTTTGGTTAGTTAATTTTGCTAATTTTTGGGTTTTTTTTTTGTTAATTTTTTTTAGTTTTCTGCATTTGAATGATATGAAAGGAAAAATATGATGAACAGTAAAGGATATTTTAGTTTTTTAATATATTTTTTTAAAAAAATTAAACCGATGAATTATTTAGTGTGATAAAATAAAATATTAAAAATTAATTAATTAATTTCTCAAAATAGAAAGACGAAAGTGTTAATTATACTAAATAATAGAGACTAAATAATAATTTTCTCCTTCTTTTTTATATAAACACAAATATTTTATTATTATATTTATTTTAATAAATATTGAGAGATTATAAAATTTTATAAGTATTAATTTTAAAAATTAGCTATTAAAATTAAAGAGTTCAATTATATATAAACTCATTAAATTTTTTGTATTTAATTAACATGAAATTAATTATATCTAAAAATACACATATCTTATTATTATATTATTTTTAATAAATTTAATATTGAAAAATGCTCAAATTCAAGTCTGTGCAATTAAACTTTTTATAGCACTAGAGTTATTTCTAAATTAATGGGCATTTAATTAAAAGAGAGAGAATAAAATAAGAGGGTGGAGTAATAGAGTTTTTTTTTTTTTTTTGCTGCGTGAGCATATACTCTATTTCTTTATATGTGTGCTTGAGGGAAGAAAAAGAAGGGATGGAGATTAAAGAAAAAAATACTTTTTATATTGTAGATCAAGTTTCGACTTTCCACAATTCCACTAATGATGTGATGTCTGTTATGAAATTAAATTTTTAACCTTAATAATTTTTTTTTAAATTTATTTTATCCATAAAATTTAAACTCTCACTTTCATTGTTAAAAAAAAAAATATATTAATTTAATTTTTATTTAAATTTATAATTTTATGATTTTAAAAATGACTTAACAACGTAATAATAAATATATTCAACTTAATATTTATTTAAAAAATAATAATAAAACATAAATTTAATAGTTGTTTAAAATTATTTTGCCATATGTTCAATAACTTTATTAAAAATTAAATAATATGAAGGCAACTAATTAAAAAATATATATATATATATTCACAACGTTGTGCTCATATAAATTTCAATTAAGATTTATAAATCAATTATATAATTTTTCATTATTTTTTAGTAATTTTTCATTATTTTTTAGTCTAACTCGTATATAATAAATTTAATTCATATTATTTTTATTATTCAAAATTATTAAATATAATAAATAATAATAATAATTAATATAATGTTAAATTGTTTTTAAAAAATATATATCAAATAAAATATATAATTAAAACTCGCTTAAAACAAAAAGTATTACTACTCACAAGAATATAAATAAATTAAACGCATTTTTAAACCCTTAAATTTTATCCAATTTGATTATTAAAATTTTATATTTCTTATTGAGAAATAAGTTTTATAATTTTATTTGTTGATATTGAGTCCATTAATTATTATTTTTCTATACACTAAGGATTATGATTGCAAGTTCAGACTTATTAATAATAAAATATTAATCATTTTTCAATATGTTTATCTAAAACACAAACTCACCTCAATCACCACACTCTGATTCTTGATCTATTTGATGAAATAATAGTTTTTTTTTTCATTGTATTTGTCTCAAGTTTATATAAATTATTAAATTTCAATTGTTTCAAGATAAATTTGATAAATATTTTTATATTAACTTCCCATATTATTAATTATTAAAAAATAATTTTAAAATATTTTAATTAATTGATTTTCATTGAGCCAAAGTGATAAAAAATCAATCATATCTATTAATCATGTCCATTTCGAAAATAATAAAAAAAATATCAATATTAATTATAAGACTACTAAACAAGTAACTAACCTATCACTAAAAGAAATTCAATGAAGATAATGACATGTAGTGTGCTATATAGTTATAAAAATTTAAAACTTTGTTTGGTTCATTGTTGCTGTTAAGGTCAAATTAATGCTAGTAATTATAAACTTTAATTTTAATATTTTTAATTATAATTTTAAATCCTTAATTGTCGAATTTTAAAATATTAATCTAACTATGAAATTTATCAAATATTTTTAATTAATTATTAAACATTGTGGGAGATCATCGAAAACCTGCGACTTGTTTTTGCCTATAAATTACATATTAATTAATAAACATTGATAATTAATTTTCTCTTTTCTTAGCACAACTCATCTTCCTCTTGCAGTTTTATAATTGTCTGCTAAAATAAAATAAATGCTTATTAGGTAATTAATTATTAAATAATTATGCATAAATGACATTTAATAAAATAAAATAAATGCTTATTAGGTAATTAATTATTAAATAATTATGCATAAATGACATTTAAAAAAAAATGCATAAATGATGAGACAAGCCTCTTTAGTAAGGCTTTTTAGTAATTTGGATACTCTATTTATTTATATATTTTATTTTTTTTATACGTCATATTATTTATAAAATTTATTAATTACAAAAATATATAATATATTGTATAAAAAAATATAAAATAAAAAATAAAATACACAAAAAAATAAATGATTCAAACTGAATTTTTAATATCTTAAAAAATTATAATAGAATTTAATGATAAATATATATTATTTTAAATAAATTTAAAATCGATTATTCGTTTCAATACTAAAAAATTATACTCATAATGATCAAATATTTTAACTTAGAACATTCAATTTATGCAACGTAAAATAAAAATCTATCATCAGATTGTTGGACATGGCATGTGATTTTTGGATTCCTAAGTCAAAAGGTTATTAATTATTATTATTATTATTATATCCTAATTAGTCTATCATTAGGATTAAATTTGGGTCAGTTCTTATGCTGGAATGTTTCTGAGCCAGGCTGTTAATATTCAATCATTCATGCATCCATTTTGTAGCAATGACAAAACCTAAAAAGAAAAAAAAATTACATAAATAAATAAATATAAAAGAATAATGCAATAGGGAAAATTTTTAATTAAAAAAATTTAATCTCACCAATGCAAAAGTGAGATTGTTGATATTGTTACATTGGCTACTTCCAGTCGTTTGATATCTATTCAGTGAACATTATGGAAAAAAATTACATTAATACAAAAACAACTATGTTCTTATTTATTTATTTATTTATATGTTTGGTTTGTATTAAATGTATAAAATTGGTGTCTTAATTTATTGTTAAGATAAAATCACTTTGGAAAAAAAAAAAAGTTATCAAAATTAATTTTTTTTCCTTTTAATATTGAATGAATGAAAATAAATTATCTCTCTCTCATAAAATGGGACAATGATATGAATTTCTTTCTTTCATTTGAATATTTTTAGACACTAATCCTCTGTTTGTTTTGATGAAAGTGAAGAGAAAAGAAAAGAAAAAAAGGAAATTAATTAAATTTTTTTTATTTGGTTTGATAATAAATAAAAGAAAAAAAAAAAAGAAGGGAAAAAAAATTAAAATTCCTCACATTAATTTTAGAAGTAATATAATTTTTCTCTAAAATGGAGAGAAATATAAAGTTAAAATTTATCTTCATTTTTTCTGTATATTTAGGACACCAAACGGAGCGTTATATTCATTTTAATATAAAGTATATATAAATTCAATTAAATAAATATATAAAATTAGTGTTTTAACCTGCTAATAAGATATAGTCAACTTAAAAAAAAAAAAAAAAAAACTTATCGAAGTTTATCGTTTCTTCAGTATTGAATGAATAAAAAATAAATGATATCTCTATCATAAAATGCGATTATTAGGATATGAATTTATATTTTTTATTTTAAATTTTTTTTACACTTATATTCATTTTAATATGAAGTATATACAGATTCAATTACTTAAATATATAAAATTAGTGTTTTAATTTACTAATAAGATAAATTCACTTCAGAAAAAAAAAATTTATATTTTTTTTCAATATTAAATGGATGAAAATAAATAGCATCTTCATCATAAAAATGGGACAAGGACGTGATTTTTTTTTCTTTTGAATATTTTTAGACATTTACATTCATTTTAATATAAAGAATATATAAATTCAATTAATTAAAATGCAAATCATTAATTACAAGAAAAAAAATTGATTATACTTCTATGGACAAGGAAAAATGAATTTCTTTATTTTTGTATAAATCAATGAGAGTTTTGCCTTAAAAAATAGAATGCAAAAATACCTTATTCAAGGCTTATACATAGATCAAAAGTTCAATTTGTATTACGTAGTATACATTGGTTTATTTTTTTTTGGGTATAATTGAGGACTTGATTTATTACTTAAATTAATAGTGTTAATTGTGGGATCTATTCATATTTTTTAATTAATAAAAATATTAAAATAAAAAAATAAAAAAAATAAGAAACCCAGATCTGCTTTCCTTGAATTGGGTATTTTCCCAATAGAATGGTGTTAAAAGCATTTTCAAGACCCAGTAGGGAATCAAAGCACAAGATATTTGGGCCTGTCAAGCCTACAATTAAGGCTGATCATGTCTTTACAGCCCAATGTAGAACAAAAGCATGATAAACAGTGAACATAGGAAAATGGATAATAAAAGAAAAAAACAGTAGAAGAAGCTTAAACTGTGCCTCTGCATGCGGGGATAACCAAAGATGAGGAAGAGCTAGCTCATGAGGTTTCACTCTGCACTGGATATCCAAAGATGCAAACCTTTCTTCAACCCTGTAAGTCTTCTTATCTTCTCAACTCGTTATTACCACTTAATAATAATAATTTCCTTCTAACATACAACTCTTCAATCCATAACAAATGCCTAAAATCTTCTAGTTTTCAATTATTTTCTACTATTTGGTCACTCAAAAAGCCGTCATTTTCCAAGAATTTTTCACTTTGGAGAAGTAACCATGTCTCTTTTTGCTCTCAAAATGATGTTTTTGATGATTTTTCAAGTACCCAGTTGCCTGATAAGGCGCAAAATGATAGAATTCAAGAGAATGAAAAACTTGAATTGCTAAATAAGCCATCTTTAGGTTTAGAAGTTGATAGAGAATCTAAAGAACCTGAAAAAGATGACGCCTTAGCCCCTTTTTTGAAGTTCTTTAAGCCTAGAGATTTAGAAGATGTTAATGAAGAGAAAGATGACTTGGGTGTTGTAGAGGGGAAGAGTAATGTGCATAATGAAGACGAGGAAGGCAAGAAAGTTAATTTGGACTACTATGAGCCAAAACCTGGTGATTTCGTTGTGGGTGTTGTGGTTTCTGGTAATGAGAATAAGCTGGATGTGAATGTTGGGGCAGACTTATTAGGTACCATGTTGACAAAGGAGGTGTTGCCTCTGTATGACAAAGAGATGGAATATTTGTTGTGTGATATGAAGAAAGATGCTGAGGGGTTTATGGTTAGAGGGAAGATGGGAATTGTTAAGGATGAGGCTGCAGTGAGCGGAGGAACAGGGCCAGGAAGGCCTGTTGTGGAGACTGGAACCATACTGTTTGCAGAGGTTATTGGCAGGACCTTGAGTGGCCGGCCATTGCTTTCAACTAGACGTTTATTCCGGCGGATAGCTTGGCATCGAGTGAGGCAGGTTCTTTTCTCACTTATTTCTTTTGCATTTTGTAAATTTTGTAACTATTGTGCAGAATTGTGAACTTGTGGATAAATTCTAGTGCTTTTGGCTTTTATTTTTTGATGGGAATTTGTTACCGATAATGTTTTATGCTATTCATGCATATCTTTCCAACTATTTTAGCTGTTAGCGTTCAGCTTGGAATTAGAGTTTCAAAATTGACATTGAATATCAAGATTCTTGTTGACATTTTGCTTTGGATTAGTCAGATAAAAGATCTGAATGAACCTATTGAGGTTAAAATTACAGAGTGGAATACTGGTGGCCTGCTTACAAGAATTGAGGTTTGTGTCTTTTACACAATTAATTTTTGTATGCATCATGTCAATGATAACACTTTTAGCGTTGAGTTTTGCAGGGATTGCGGGCATTCCTCCCAAAGGCTGAGTTAATGAATAGAGTGAACAACTTCAAGGAGTTGAAAGAAAATGTAAATTGCAATTCTTTAAGATATCTTATTTTCAGCTCCATAGTAAATATTTTTGTTTCTTAGTATTGTGCTTTTTTATCATCTGATAGTTGTCCTTGTCATGCATGTATGTAGGGGTGGAAGTCAAACCGATCAAATTAAATTGAAACTAATGATTTCATAATTTATTTGATTTGATTTGATTTGAAATATATAGTAAACCGAAAGTTCGGTTTGGTTTGTAATTTGAGTATTTTTCCTTTGGTTTCAAACCAAATCAAACCGAAATTATATATATATATATATATGCTTTTTACTATTATTACAATCAAATATATTTGATTTGATTTTATATATAACCATATTTTTTTTACTTAATATTAATTTAAAATTAAAAAAAAATTATCATCCATGAAAATTAGTTAAAAATAAATAAAAAAGAGTCTAATTCTTTTGAAAATATAAGTTTTGGATATGTTAATTAATGGAATGGGTAAGTTTTATGTTATGCAATATTGAACTATTTTTTAGATTTTTTTATTACCAATAGTTTATTTGTATTTTTTTCTAAATTTATAATAAAATAATGACGATTCATAAAAAAAATATATTTGGTATAAAATCGACAAACCGAAAGTATTCAAGTCGAACCAAACTGATGATTTGATTATAATGATTATTTGGTTTGGTTTGAGAATTTTCAATTCGAAGAAGTTGGTTTAGTTTAATAACAACATTTCAAACCAAACCGATGTCATCCCTGCATGTATGCATGTGGAAAAAGATATGCAAATGTAATAATAGGAGGCTTATACAATATGTTTTAAGAATTTTTATCACATAATATAAGGTTCATCAGAAATATCTTATTTTGAAGCGACCTGGAACTCATTGTCATGTCAATGCAATTTCAACATTTTTTAATGTTAATCCACTTGAAGCAAATACCATTCTTTTTGTTGTATTTTCTTAACTATGCTATACTTAGCAAAGTTTCACATCTTGGTTCTTGACAATATGGATACCCAGGCAAAAGTAAAGACATTAGAATGTTTTAAACTTTTTCATTTTAAAATGATTTGCTTATGTCTCAACTCATAATAGTTGCTAGAAGAGCACCCTTTTATGGATTTTCTACTTAGAATTCAGTGAAGTTATCAGTATGCATGAATGGATTGCACTCTTGGGCAAGCTGGTGAGCCGTTTTCCTGCCATATCATTTGATGACCAAGAGAGCAGGCCCCTGACATCTTGACTATACTCATACTCCATAGTTTACAGATTTTCTTTCTTATGGTTTTTTATTTTGCCCACTATGTGCTTTATTTTCTTGCATTTTTTTAATGTTCTTGAGGACTTCTTTGTTGTTGATACTGCTTTTCCTACTTTTATCTATAAATTATCAGTTTCTTGATGTTATAGGTCGGCCGCAGAATACATGTACTGATAACTCGAATAAACGAGACTAACAATGATCTAATACTGAGTGAAAGGGAAGCTTGGGTTAGTTTCCACGTGGCATTCTGTTTTACATTTTCTCCCTTTGTCATCTGGGATAATCATTTAATTTCAGTTTGATTTTTCCTTTTCCCTTTTTTTTCTGGGATAAAAAGGCTTGCTAACTTTGTAGGCAATTGCAGGAGATGTTAAACCTTCAGGAGGGAACACTTCTTGAAGGAACTGTTAAGAAAATTTTTCGGTATGGAGCTCAAATAAGAATTGGTGAAACTAACCGGAGGTGAGTATAGAATATGCTTTTGTTAACAAACTTGTCTCGTTCTGTAATCTATTCATACTTTTTTTATTTGTGGGAGGGGCACTTTTACTCATGTGGTATTTTGCAAATTCTTTCCAAATTGCTGTGTAAACGGACAGATGTAGGAGAGGGGACAAAAATGATACTGAATGCATAATGGTTGCGTAGACTTGAACTAATTTTTTGAGCGCTTTTGAACGGATGTATTTCTTTAAATTTCTTCAGGATATGATGGTACAGGAGTAGAAAAGATAGACTCAAACACTGAGTAAATGTGGCTTAACTTCTATCTTATGTTGATCAACTTCTATCATATGTTGATCTTATCATGATCCACTATGCTGAGAATCTGTAAATGCTGATCCACTTATTGTTTGCGCAATTAGCAACTAACCCTTGCTTTCTATGGTTGTATAAATATATTCAATGCTTTCTCGTTTTGTTCACAAGGCATATATAGGATGTGGTATAATCAAAGGATTCTCCAAATTTAAACTATAAGTGTATTTACTATTTCTCTGGTCTTTGTACTGTTCCATTGGTGACTTCTGCAAAACTTGGTTTCTCGTCATTGGTAAAGAAGTTTCCTAACCTTTATTGATGCATTTCAGTGGGTTGCTGCATATCTCAAACATCACTCAAACCCGAGTTACTGCTGTCAGTGACGTACTTAAATTTGATGAGAAGGTTAAAGTCCTCGTTGTGAAGTCAATGTTTCCTGGCAAAATTTCATTCAGGTAATTGTGGATTCAATTGATTGCTTTTTTTAATTCATCCTGTGCTCATTTGATGCCTCCAATATATTTGCAATTTAATCTAATGACAATGATCCTTAGTTTGGAAAAGATATTCTCAAGAGAGATCAACATATGCAATATGCCTCATATATATATATATATATATATAGCAAAAGGCTAAGAAAAGAACATATAACAATTCTAAATAACTTTATCGTACAAGTAAATTGGTTAATGATTATATATAGTTTGTCTAATGCCTCAGGAGAATGGGTTTACTCATTTATCACAATAAGAAATTTCTTTCTACACTCAATGCAAAACAAATAATTTCTATCTAATAAAGTGATGGGGTTTGGTTCTGTTAGTTCGAGTCATAGCAAGTTTCTACTTGTTTATTGAAGAGTATCAAAGAGTTAATTTAGAGATTTAAACCACCAAAAACACCATTTTGTTTTTAATTTATACCATTTACCTAGTTACTAGATTCTCCAGTTCTAGTTTGTTTCCTCTGTCTCCTATTTGATAGTAATGGTGAATTTGTAATTTCCATAGCGCCAGGATCCCACTAGTTAAATGTGACAATTTGGAATTCTAAATTACTACAATCTCGTCTACTAGCCTACCTCTTGCATTGACTTATGTTATTTTTCTTTCTGTTCATATATGATGTTGGGATTAATTGACTGCTCAAATACTATTTGCACATACAGAGAGAGAGAGAGAGAGAGAGAGAGAGAGTTGCATCAAGTATTTTTAGCATTCTTTTAGGAGGAAAATTGGAGAGGAACTAGATGGACTTTTACTTGCTGAAAATTCTTTGATTAGTGTTTGACCATTGCTTTGGTTGCATAAAATATGAAAATGTTGTCCCCTGTAAATTTGTCTAATGCCGGATAGGGCACCGAGAGGGTTGCTAATGATAATTTTGCTTGTGGCATGCAGTATTGCCGACCTTGAAAGTGAGCCTGGCCTATTTATATCAAACAAAGAGGTGCAATTATTTTTCTGGTTTATCTTCCTTTCTCATTTGGTGTGTCTCATATTGATTCAAGTACAAGTTCCATTGAAAAAAAATTGTATTCTTTGTGCAGAAAGTGTTCACAGAGGCAGAAGAGATGGCAAAGAAGTATAGGCAAAAGCTTCCTGCTGTTTTAGCCACTCGCAAGTCCAAAAACCCTCTAAGCAATACTTTACCTTTTGACAATGAAGCAACTATGTATGCAAATTGGAAATGGTTCAAATTTGAAAGGGACTAATGAAGTTTACTGACCTAAAGCTAAGCTGCAGTGCCATCTAATTTGGATGTCACCTTAAAATCCAAATGGGCCTTTTTGAAGAAAAATAAAAGATCTTTTTAGGCCTCTTTTCTCGCTGTGCAACAAGAATGAATTTATAGGGCTTTTGTATTGCATTATCCATTTGGAAAATTTCCAGCAGCATGTGAGATATGATGGTTGATGGTTGATAATCACAGCCTGGACGTGAGTTCTGTCCAGTTGTATACAATGTGTATTAAATATCAAATATTCTTAAAGTTTGACAAATTCAATTCTTTTACAATTGTGATATTCATTACTTTCCTGCGATTTCTTTTTTGCACTTGTTACTTCATCGCTGAGCAGGGTCGGTTAAGATAGTTAGAAAAGGACATTTCTTGCATCTTGTTGAGTGAATGATTGGCTATATTGTTATGCACCATCTTAAGGTGGCATATAAGCAGTTATTGTCACAAGGCACTTGCAGGCTTGGCCTAAGTCATATATCCAGGTCCAAATTGATTTATTGGCAAACAAGCAAAAAAGAAGTGCTTATCGACATGGGTACATGGAACTGGCAATACTGAATCTTTCATAAGTTATATATGCTACGTTATTTTTTTTTTTTTGTTTCATTTGGCCTGATTTTAGTGATGAAAGATGGTCTCCAAGTATGAAATGCCTGCAATACCCGAGATAGGTATTTGCAGATCGGACAACAAATGAATAGCGGAATGCCCTTTTAGAAGAGACCAAAATGTAGGGGCACACCCATAAGACCATAACCCTAATTATCTCTTCCTCTTATATTAGAAAACCCTAGTTAGTGAAACCCTTTGAGTAATTGGTCTCTGAAGCTATTGTCTGTTTAATAAAAGTCAGAACAAGACAATTTGGCTTACCATTCATTAGCATGCGTGTGGATGCTATAAATTTATTTGGTTAGAGTGTATTTTATAAGGATGATTAAAAATTTTAATGAATTTAAAAAAAAAAAAAAATAAAAGGACAAAATCCTACATATTAATAACACAAATTAACAAACCCTTTATAAATAAGTTTCAATAAGATATTTCTACGCATACGATAGTACAAAATAGAAATATTTACTATATATCAATTAACCTATACTCAAAATATAAAGGAATTACAGAAAACAAAATTTTCAATTTTTTTGTTTCAAAATAATAAAATAAATTAAAATAAACACACTCAATTCACAAAATCAATAGAATTAAAGAATCTATAAATATATAAAATATTATTCTCTCCGTCCTACAATAAATATCATAATTATTTTTTTGTATTTTATAATTTAATTATTCTATTTCCTAATTTAAACTATATTTTATCTTAACATTATTATAATATCCTCATTTCAAAAAATATTTTGAAAATAGAGATAATGATTAAGAGATATAAAATATGAGAGAATTAAGAAAATGAACGGAGATAAAAATAATAAATAAATTAGAAATATTAAAATAGATAAAAAAAATTTAATAATTATGTATTTTATAATTAGGACGTTTATTTTTTTTTTGATGAAGTAAAATCTTGATTTTTAGAGAGAAAAACAAAAATTCAGTTAGAAATAAAAGAGAAAATCCAATTATAATCTAAACAATAAGATGAATTACTTAAAAGAAAAAATGGAAGAAATATTTATTGGGTTAGTTTAATAAATTGGGATGGATATTCACACCCAATCCTTAATATAACTCATAAATTAATTGATTAAAGGGGCTATACTCATTTAACATTTGAATCACTCATCCACCCACATCCTTATTTAAATAAGTGGATATGAGTGGGTAAATTGAGTTCGAGCGAAATTGTTACTCTTAATGATGACTAGTGATAAGAATTAGCCGGTAGATAATAATTCGCGAGGACTTTTATAAATTTTTTTATATAATTAAATTAACTTTGAATTCATATAATTTTTTTTTTTTTATATTAAAATAAATAAAAATCCATAATTTATGTAATCATTTTTAACAATACTCAAATTTAAATTTATTATCAAGTTTTATTTTCTATACTTATTTAAAAAAGAATGAATATTAACAATTGAGCAGAAATGAATTTATTTTTCTGAGATAAGATTTCGAATTTGAGTCTTATAAATAAAAAAAATAAAAAATATAATTTTTATAATTATAAGAATTATACTTTTTTTAAATTTGACATTTTCGAATCTGATATTCCACAATTTCACTTAAAAAAAAAAAGGAATATTAATTATCCTAAATAATAATTTTTCTTCAACGGAGATTAAGAAAAGCATAACAAAAGAAAATATTACATTAGCAATATAGCGTAGCGTAGAGGTCAAAGGTCATCACCTAAACCACATGCCTGCTAGTCAATTAACCTCAATCTAAACCATAACAAATCCTCCAAATACAACAACCCCATTTTGGCAAAAATGAGATTATATTAAGAGACTCCAATGCTAGCTCACAAGGAACCAAAACCAAAATTCTCTATGGCTCGCCAACTTCACTTGATGCAAACACCACTAAGCACATCACAAGCTGGGTTGGCTGCAATGACTCTTCTCCTGTGTGCATTTGCCTTGTCTCTGTGTGCTTCGCACTCACGTAAATGGCGTCGCTGGGTTTCTTGCCATGGATCCTCCAACCGCGATCCAGTTATACAACTCAATACCGAAGCTATCATGCTAAGCACTGGAATTCATAGCATTCATGGTCACAACAACGATGAACTCATGCTTGGTGGTGAACAGCAATTTCAAGGAGTATCAGTTTGGCAGAAGAACATTCTCATGGGAGGGAAGTGCCAGCTACCGGATTTTTCCGGTGTCATCATTTATGATTCTGATGGAAATGTTGTTACTCCTGCCAAAAATCCTCGTCCGTTGCTCACCTGGAAGTGATCAAGAACGCAAAGTTCTCTTCATAAACTAAATGTTAGAAAGTACTGTTCTGGTGTTCACAGTTTGTAATCTTCACATTATTTGACTTCAGGTTAATTTATAAAAACTGTAGACATCCTCCCTCGATATAAATGGCCGACTGATGACTTTCTGCATATAAGAAAATAATTATATTTTATTGTATTCACAGAGTTCCATGCATTTTTCAAAACTGCAAATCCAAAAAACAGGACCAATTTCACTGATAGTGGGCAAAGAACATTAGCAACATTTTCTTTCACATCAATCGTGGCACATGCTGCTGCTACTACTACTACAAAAGAGAAATAAAAAGTATTTCTTTTAATTTTATAATGATCAACTGTACCTCGACGATTAATTCTTGTTAGATGACTATGAGCTAACCCCAAGTGGCCCAACACTTAGCTTTGAAGCTGTAGATTTGATTGTACTAGACTTTTTACTTCATATTTTTTTGTTCACACCTAGAGATATTTTATTCGATAACTTCAGTCTTTGCAACTTTAACAACCTTTGCTGATTTTGCTAGTGTATATGCTTTTCCAGATTTTTTTTACACTGAGGATGCAGCCTAGGTTGCTAGAAGATTTAACTGGAGCGGCCTTAATCTTGTTTTTCTGATTGGATTGATTAATCAATTTTGCACTCTTTTCTTTCTGTTCAGCTATTCAAGTCCTGGCAATGTCCCTCCGAACATTATCCGCAGTGAGGGATTCCAAACTCTCATTCTTCTTGATTGCTTCCTCGATGCGGCTGGCCAACTGCACATCTTTCTTGGCCACTAAGCTTGTCACTTTCCCTGCAAAAGAAAAAAGGAAAAATAAGTGAGGGAATGCTAATAAAACCCCCCAAAAACATTATAACAAGAAAAAGGAGATTGGTCAAATATCTAGAATTTCATTACATACTAGAAAAACTTTGCAGCACCAAAATTTACAAGGAGGATAACAGGTTTTTGTGTCACAGGCCAAAAACTGCAAAGGTCTAGCGTTGCAAGTTGAAAAAATTAAAACGAGGAAACATTTAATTGAGATTGCAGGAATTTCAACTCAAGTTGATGGTGCCTAGAACCTTTTAAGAGTACTTTTTCCTGATATGATATGAATTGATCTTAAGCATAAATGGGTTTAGAATTTATTTGAGCTTGAAAAACTATATGACTCCCTTTTGCACCCATACGAGCAGTTCTTCCTGTTGCGCTGAAGATAATCAATCTACAAGGCCAAAGAAAAAAAATTACACATTAGTCTTTTACTCATTTCTAATGGCTAGGGCAGAATAGTTGCCATTCTGATTCCCCCTCAAAATTTCCTATCTCAATTTGAGCAGGATTTGGTTCCTTCTCAGTGAACCAAAAACCAAGAGAACGGTCAATTTTCAAATGTTGCAGGAGATATCAAAATAAGAAAATGAGAAAAAAATGGATGCCAAACTGAGGCAACATCACAGAATAAATAATAAAAAAAGTTACAGAGTTCGAGGGGTAATAGAACATGATAACATGATCTATATCCAAGTCCCCTGGCGGGCTTCCAAGTCAGTACAGACGAATGTGGGGCAATCTCCATCGTCACTCTTAAACTTCTGGAGGTTTTCAACCCTGTTTTATCAGGATTAGTTGGCTTACTAAAAATGAACATCATCCACATGATGAAACCTATCAAATTCAAAAACAGTGAGAAAAAGAAAGGGAAACTGGGAAGGAGTAGTAAAAGTCAATGGGTAAGAATTCATTGGTGCAGCTTCCTTTTTTAATTTAAAAAGATGATAGATAAAAAGTAAATTACTTTCACTAGTACAAAAGCAGGGGCACAGCCCCTTTACACAAGATCTGATCTTCTTCCTTGAACTGTTAACCTAGAGCTCAGTCTGAGAGAGAGTTTGGCTGTGCTGTTGAAGTGCTATCCACCAACAGCACACAACACTGCCACAACACATAATGATTCTCTTGCAGCACTGTTTTGTGGGTTGCAGTTCCTGAGTCTATTTTTTTAAAAGCTCTTATTGGAGGGTTTTGCTATGACAACTGTTAATGGCGGGGCCAAGAAGAAGAAGAAGCCCAGAGAAAATGATCCTGTAACTGTGAGTGAGAGTGCCCAGTTCTTTACGCATTACCGAAACTTCTAAAATCTTGGCGCCAAAAAAAAACCCAAAATTAGATCTTGAAAAACCAAAATTGCAATTTAGAATCTAGAGAAACGAACCAAATCACAAGCGCAAAAATGGCCTATATCGTCTTCATTGCTGCCAGTGCTCTACCATGCAGGCATGGAATCTCCTTCTCTCTTTCGCTCTATGATATCATTTTTGGATTCAACTAGATTAATCAAAACTCAATAGAGATTTTGCTTTTGCGTATATGTATATGTATACAGGTGAAGCAGAAGAAGAAGAGCAACAAAAAATGGACATGTGTGGTCTGCAACCAGAAGCAATCTGTACGGAAAAATCTTTGCCCAGGGCTTCATGGCTAAAGACCTCAGCAAGTTTCAGTCCAACAACATGTCCCGGAATTTCGCTGATGACTCCCTAACCCCAATAACTTCGCCGTTTGATAGTGGTCCTTTAGAGGATCAATGAAGGAAGAGACGGTCTGATTGGAGGGAGTACCTTGATACTGAAGAAGATGGGAACAAGGAGAATATAAAGGAAGAAGATGGAGAAGGTAATTAATGGATTAGTTATCTTAAATATGATCAATTCAGCAAATGAATAAATCTAATTGGGGATTCTGATTGGATTTTAGTTTAATTGAGTACTTGTTTTTGTGGGAGTTTATGATTCACTTAAGCTTGGAATTGAGAACAATTTTGGTGCAGGAGATGTTGGGGATAAAAATTGTGACACGGTTGCCTAGAGAGATATTTAAGAAACCCAAATTGAGGAATCGTTGTTCTCAGTCTGATACTGGAGATGGTAGTGACAAATTGTGAAAACCAGTTTTCTCAAAGAGGAATGCCAACCGACATGTCATTTCTCAAGGTATTTGACTAACTATATTCTGATGGTTAAACAAGAACAAGAACAATTTCCCATTTCTCAACATATTGTTTGTAAATGTAAAGCTTGCTCCTTTTCCCATTTATAAAATTAAGATTTAAGAAGAATGTCATTTAATTCTTTCATTCGTGTCTGAATTGCAGGTAAAGAAGAAAAGAATTATCAGCCTGAAAGGTGATTAGTGCTTCCAAATGGAGTGAATACATGATGACACAAGACTACAAGGATCAAAGGAAAAGTCAAACCAACAATGGCAACAAAAGTTTCAAAATCGAATGCTTATATGACCCATGACCACGATGACAATAACTTGAAAGTGGGAAATGGGAGAAATTTTGCAGATAATGAAAATGGATCAATGGAGCCATGATGCTTGGGAGACCATATTGGATGATGAGAAGATAGAAGATGATATCCACCCAGATTTCAATTGAAGGTTTTCAATAGGATATTAATTTCCTATTAGTCATATATTTTGGAAACTTGGTCTCCTTCTTCTTCTTACACTACTAGGAAGCATGAAAACTGGCGGCTTGTTTTATACACTCTGGTATAATTTCACTTCGGCAACAGAATCCAAGTGAAAAAGAATTTCAAAACCTTAAACATTCATTTCTAAGTTTCGTCATATCTACAGAAATTATAGTTATCATCCTTTTTAGTACTCTTGGTAGAATGAATACTACTTGTAAACAATCGATGGCAGAGCAGAAGTCGTGTTGAAAATTTCCAAATAAATTTAATTTAATGACATTATCAAACAATAATAATCTAAGAAAATAAAAAAAATAACAGAAAAGTTGAGCAGCAATAGTCCTATAACTCTCAATCTATTAAAACTAAATACTAGAGAATACTAAGTCATACTTCATTCATTCAGTCCCAATGAGCCAAGCTGATCACCAACACCAGAAACACTGGCTTCTCGGAGGACTTGCATTGCTTCTGCAACCTTATTTTTCAGAGCATCTGGTGACTCTATGAGATGTAATACCTCCGTTTGATCCATCTCCAATAACATCCCAGTCACTTTCGCCGCATGATCTGGTTGAAGACGATTCACAAGTGGATAAAGCTGACTACCCAACATCTGAGTAAAACACAACAAATAAAAGCAATTATGTGCTAACCTGCATGAGCAGTAATCCCATTAACGTAAAGAGGAAAGTACTGTTAAATACCTCATTACGGGCCTCTGGGGGAGCAGATGCCAAAGCAGATGCAAGAGTTGGCATGGTAACAGGCTGCTGACCATCAATTGTAGTCCCTGAAACTTCAAAGGGCAATGGAACCATTGGACCCATTATACCTTGTGGAACAACAGATGAGTCCATACCATTCCTTGCGTTTCCCATGTATCTTAAGCCTTGATTGTTATTCCGGTGCAATAGCTGAATTTTATAAATGAAGAAAATATCAGAAATGAATGAATAGAGTCCTACTTTCTACCAAAAAAAAGTAGTCTTACTATCTTTAATCGATAAATATCAAATAACAACCAACTAATTAAATAAAAATACCATTCAGCGCCATAAGAAATAATCCAAGCCAAATTCACCACACACTTCCAATGTGTCCTCATGATTAACAACTATGGAAAGAATGGGTGAAACATCTCTAGAAACTGACATGGAATAATATTTCATTTCTAGTCAGGAAATGAATGCCTAATCACAGATCACCAGTCTGCTAACATAAAAATTCACTCACTCGTGAAACTAAAATTTTCAACATGTCAAATTACTGACCAATTATGAAACTAATAAAAAAGCATGGGGAAACATATAAAATATTATATGTAACATAGAAGATGTTACTATGTGACAATTTGAAAGGAATTATGTTAAAATATGTTTTAAGAATAATGCACCTGCTGCTGCTGCATCTGTTGGGGGCTTCCCCCACGCCGCATTCCCAATCGCTGCCCAGGTTGGCCCTGTCTCTGAAGGTGATATGGCATGATAAAGTTTGGAGAAACACCAGGGCTCACACCTGTCAAGAGCTGCTGCTGGAAGCCATAGCCTGCATGCTGAGGGGTTACCATCCCATGAGTCCCTTGACCAAAGTAAAGCTGCTGAGGTGCAAGCCTTGGTGCCCCTGAATAATATCCAGGAATCCCTGAAGGCAAAGGGGAAAGTCCGCCAGGGGCTCGAATTTGAGCAAACTGTGCCTGCAAATAAACATGATTATTAAGGTAACCCATCAGATTTCAAAAAAAGATGATAAAGGACATGGTAACCAGTAAATGGGAGTCAAATAATAATAAATGAAAATTATGGCATGGTTTTCAGTGTTAAACATTAGAATAAGAAGTATGGTTTTCATTCATAACATTCATATTCCAGAAAAATGAACTAATAACTCAAGTTTGGTTTAGCTTAAAGCAACTTGCATAACAGGTAAGATAATGAAAGAGGCTCTGGCAAGTATCTTGTTTCATTGAAGGCATCTGGACCAAGGTATACAGAGTCCACCAGGATGAGTTCAGTTCTCAGACCTCGTATGATGTGCTAACCAAAAAACAAAAGGCATACATAAAGCAAGAACTTCATGGAATTTAGAACTATAATCACAGAAAGGTATTTGAGGAACTGTTCAAGGTCCTGTTTTATAGGTTCTCGTGCTTGATTTTATCAATCAAAAATCACATACAAATAAATAAATAAAGGAATAGGCTATTTGCTGCCAAGGAAATGATTTGTTCCAACATTCTTAATTAAATGTCCTTCCACTAACACCAAATTGAAAACTCTAATTCTGGAAGAGAGAGAGAGAGAGAGAGAGAGAGAGAGAGAGAGAGAGAGAGAGAGAGAGACTGTGTAATATAATATATTTTATATAATCAGAAAGATAAGCAATTACAAAATACCTGTAGTCGAGCCTTCCTTTCTTCTTTGAGTTGGGCAACAGCAACATAAAGAGGTTTCCTTCCGATCATTCTTCCATTCATTTCATTCAACTAAACACCATTGGCAATGTCAAATTAGTACGCAATAACAGGAATGTAAAAGATGAAAGATTCAGATTTTAAGATTTGAAGGGGAACTTACAGCTTTTGAAGCTTCCTCAGGTGTAGAGAAGGCAACAAACCCAGAGCCCTTGCTCATACCTTGGTTATCAAGCATGACCTGAAATGATTATTAGGGTACAAGAACAAAAAACAAAATTAACCACTGAAACCATGATAGTATCCTACTACAGCATAATAGTAATGGGGATTACATCACAAATCCACTTAAAAGTAGAACATACCTTGCATGATGCTATAGGCCCAAACTCAGAAAATAATTCCTTCAGTTTTTCATCATTAATGTTTTCATCAAGATTTTTCAGATATAAATTTGCACCTTTTAGTTTTTCATATCTACTAATTCTTTGCAGCTCAAACTTAGCTCTCAATTCTGCCTCCCTTTCCACTTTCTTTTGGGCCCTCCCAACAACCCAAGCTTTGTCATCATTGAAAGTGGCCCCATTCAGCTTCTCAGCAGCAGCAGCAGCAGAGTCTGGGTTTTGAAAGTTAACAAAACCAAAACACCTGGACTTCCCATTTTGGTCCTTCATAACAACTGAACTGGTGATGGTACCATAAGCACCAAAAATTTTCTTAAGGTCCTCATCAGTTGTTGTCTCAGACAAGTTTTTAACATAAATATTAGTGAACTTTGGCGATCCATTAGCCAGAATCCTTTCTTGATGTCGAACAAAGAGTCCAACATAAACTTGTTTATCATTTATCAACATGCCATTCAACCGTTTGATTGCACTTTGTGCAGCTTCCTCATTTTCAAACTGTACAAAACCATAACCTTTTGATTGGCCATTGCTGTCAACAGCTACCTTGCAAGAAAGAACTGTCCCAAAGGCAGCAAAAGTGTCATGCAATGCCTTGTTATCAAGCGACGTGTCCAGGTTCTTGATGAAAACATTAGCATATCCACTTTTTCTGATACTAGGATCTCGATGAGAAAACATGATCCTGATAGGTTTACCATTCAAAGGAGTGAAATTCAGAGCCTCCATAGCATTTGCAGCTGCAGTTTAC